>OX246745.1:30969420-31039420 GCA_945910005.1 Isoperla grammatica
AACTGCAAATTCTTTCACAGTGGTCGCTGCCCGAGAATGGAACCATGTCCCTAGCAAAGTCAGAGGCTTAACAAACTCATTTGCTTTTAAATTTGCTATTAAAAAATTATTGTAATAGGCCTACCTATTTTTACTTTTTATTATAATCAAAGCTCGGGGGTTTTTCACCGTAGAATTATTATTATTATTCTTTTTAATTTTAACTATTATTATTATGTATTATTCTAGTTAGTATTAAAGTATAGTATTTTACACCTTATTCTTATATAAATAACGAAGCATTAATTAGAGCTCACGCTTACGTGAATTAATTAGTTATTCTTAGACTTTATTGTATAGTTCTTTTGAACAAACAGAGCGAAAATGTAATGCTTAATGTATAAACTTATAAGTTAATTTTATCATTGTATTGTGTTGTGTAAAAACGCTGGTTAAATGTAAGAAAAGACCTTATGGTCTTAATCTTGCCAGTTGAAATAAAACATCAATCAATCAATCAATCAATCTCTCTCTCTTCTCTCTCTCTCTCTCTCTCTCTCTTGGGTGTACGGGTGAAGCTTAGTTTTCCCATGTGCTTGCATTCTCGTGTATGGTGTGTCACTGTGTGTCTTTTACTGTGTCTGTTATCACAGCTATATTATTTATTGACAATTATTTTCTTTATTGTAAATTATATAATGCCGTGTTGGTATGTGCACGGTTGCAACAACAAAGGGACAAAGGATGACGAACCTCTTCCTTCAAGTGGACTGAAATTGAAAATTGAAATTGAAACCAGCGAAACAGTTGTTTGTTCACTAGCAACACCACACCCGCTTTGCAAAAATCTACATCATTAATATTTAGATATATGTTATGTAGGCCTCCGTGTAATGCTACCTTCAATGCAAAAAGATTAAAAACAATGATAACTATTAAATATTTTACTGTGTCACGGAGAAGAAATAAGTTGAAGTTTAGATCAGTCAGTAGATCAGTGGTAGTAAAACTGGCACGGATGTCTCTCCAAATGGAATAAACCCAGTATATTTGCCCGACACATCCGGGAACCGTTCCCTTATTTTATTCACTTTACAAGTAGGTATAATAACGCGGTGGTGTTTGCCCAGAGCTGTGTTTGAGTTAATCCAATACACAAACTGTCGGTACGCTAAATGCCGCCATACATTGTTTGGTACTGGTTCGATAGAATACGATTTCCTTTTACTTCTTTCAGTTGCAATTAGTATGAAATGATGGCGTAACATATTAAGTGCAGTGGTTGACAAAATTAAGTTTTCAAATATTTGGTGGTCCGTAATACACACGTTGTCTTCTCTAGTGGACCCAAGATTACTTTACACCTGCTTTCGTCACATCCGGGGCAGTCGTAGCCAACCGGCGAACCGCTCGAAACACATCCGGGCCAATACCGATCGCTGATTGGCTACGAACAAGTCGCCTGTGACGAAAGCATGTGTAAGGTAGTCTTGGAACAACTATAACATACTTCTCACAGCCGGTATTTCCGCACAACAAATACATTCGGCGGCTGTGGGCATAACTGAACATTCGTCACATTTGCACCAATTTTCCTTATTGTTCCTATCGCCATCGCTAAAACTTTCAATAGACTCTTTGACTTTCTCTATTTCTGCCAATTCTTCTGCAGAATATTCGGGCTCAAACTGGTACCCAGCCGTAGCCATCGAGAAATATGCTACGCCGAGTGTTACAATTACGAGACGATGCAATGCAAACCCGTCACCCTGACTTGACTGACTACACACGCAGCCTGCCCCTCCTTCCACTCGTTACCCCTCCTCCGAGTATCGTGTGACTCGATGAGCCGATGCGCACAGCAACGCTCAAAACGAAATGCAGCACCCGATTACACATCTTTACACATCTTCATTTTGTACCTGAACGGAAGCTCCGATTACAAAACCAAAATGAACGAAATACGCAGAAAAGAAAGACGCAGCGAAAAGCATTACATCATTTTTTTGGGAGCAGAATTCTCCAAGGTCCCAAGGCATACAGGTCGTCCCAATGCTATTTCTTATAGGAGATTTTCGCCGATGGGACCAAGCTTGAAAATTACTAACTTTGATATTTTTTTCCCGGGTTATGGTAAACCCAATTTTTTTTCATTTAGTCGCTAATTTCATAGCTAATTAGCCTTAGTTAAACATATTTTTTTGGTGTAGCGGGCGAGAACCCCTTTAAATACATTTAGGCAATATTGAATTTGCAACAATAAAAGAAAGATACACCAACAGAGTTTTCTAGCACTCGTCACATAACATTCATGATGATTGATATTTGGGCTTAGCGTCTCATATTTTTGCAACTTGGCTAATCGAGACGATGAGTGGGTGATAATGAAGATGAACTTGGGGGCTCTTTGGAGGAAAGGGGCAAGTAGGAGGGCGCGTGAGGAAAGGGGAAAGGGGAGGAAAGGGGATTGGGGTGTGGACTGCACTTCGTCTGACTTCTCCTCCTCGACCAGTCCGGCTATAGGGTGGCCCTACCAGAAGCATACGCTTCCGCCGGCATAGCTCTCGGGATCAACGAAGCACGCAAACCTGCCCACCACGATAAGGTAGCAGTCCCTGGGCAGGTCACCATTCATGATTCAAACCTGAAATGTGGATGGCTGCAGGCTACGTCTTGATGCGGGGGAGGGGTAGGGGGGTAAATAAAAACCATAGCTTCATTCACCTGTCTTACACGAGCTAAATAGCCACTGGAAAAATCTCCTGCACTGGCTACACTAGTAAAATTTTAATTACAGGCGAAGGCCATACAAAATATATATAAATATAAATAAAAACACCTACTTTCACAGGTACAAAAGAAAGATTCAGCACTGACACCAACTTATGCACTAGTGTAAAGTGCAGAACAGGCGAACAAAGCTCATGATAATTACTCGTTGAAAGTTCCAAAATGTTTTTAAAACAAATTTGTAACTGTTAAAGTGTATTAACACTTTTTTTATTGGGATGTTACGAAATTTGTGTGCAACAATAATTCGAACTAAATTGAATGTAGATTTACTCAACCAGGTCTAGCCTTATCGTCGTATTTCAGACTAATTGAATTATTAGAAATGTGTCGAAAGAAAAGTATGGCCATTATTGCGTTCATGGGGTGCGAAGTTTGATTTGAAAACTCATCGGGTAGAAATTCGCCCTCATGACAAAGCAATTTTAAATCACAAAATGATGGACATCGAACGAAACTTTTAACTGCAGTAGAATTAACTTTTGAAATAAAAGGAATGTTATATCAAGACAAAATGATCCATTACCTTTACCAATTATTGACTCTCAACCGACGTAACATGAATATTATACAACCATTGATCAAAGAAACAGGATTTCGTAAAAGTAGAAGATAACAAATATCGAAGGTCAAAGTTTTTCGTCTAGACCTACCACCGAATTATTTTGGTGCGTCTTCGAAAACGTACAACACGATTTAGAAACATGGACCATTCAACGAACTAAAACATACAATCATATTATCATCAAACTATAGGTAGGTATAGTCCATTACAAACCCCAGTTGACAACACAGAGACTTTCGAGGTCTAAAAGTTAGATCGTTTGGCCAAACCCTGACATTCCTTCCTCTACTCAAGCATCGACCGTCATCATGATTAATAGCTATTGTGAGATAATGCAAGGCTCGCCGACTAAAGATAGTTACGTATCGAGGCGAGAGTGGGGATACTCGTACTTTGGTCAGAGATTGCTGCAAACGCTACCCGAGCTTATGCCCTCGGGCTATCCAACAGCGAAATAAACGAACTATAATAATAATAATTTTTGTAGGAATACCCGTTCTAGGGTGCACACCAGCTTTACCTGATGTGCCCCTCTTCAGGTGACTAACTAGGTTATTAGGGTGTTTGGATAGTTGGGAAGGATTGTCCGAGGACTGATAGTATGACTCAATCCCAGCATTCGCTTTCACGACTGAGGAAAACCTCGGAAAAAACCTTCAGTCAGGACTGCCGGTGGCCGGAATCGAACCGGCGACCTCCCGAATTAGAGTCTCGCGTCTTACCGCTGAGCCACCTCTATCGGTAACGAACTATAGGTGACATCAAGATCATTGGATAGGGTTACATATTATTATGGTATAATACCATCGCTTAAATAAATAAAAATAAATTCACATTTAGAGTCTACCCACTCAGTAACGAAACTGATTTGCAGTGGGGGCAGTGGCGTAACTAGGAATTATTTCGGGGGGGGGGGGGGGGGTTAATAAAGAAAAAGTGAGATGAGGGGATCGAAAGGGGCCTGGGGCAAAGCCCCAGCCGCCGGAGGCCATTTCGCCGAAGGCGAAATTTTTTTTCACTTTTATAATTATTTCGTGCTTTTTAGACTCAAAGAATATGGGTTGGCAGTCACTCTGTGTGTTTGGAGCTGTGCTCTTTTCTGCCAACCCCCATTCACTTTTGTAGTAAATGGAAATGATTAATAAATAAATAAATACTACTCGAACCACTACTCGTTTGTTTGTATTATATTGAAGTTACAATGTTACAGTAGGTATTAATTATAGTTATAAATAAGAATTGCATAGAAATTGGGTGTTTAAGGTTTTATGGTTGTTCAATATAATCCCAACGTGAAGTAAAACATTGTGGTCACAAGTACACATTTTAAATTTTAATTCACAGATCGTGATATTGTAATATTAGATTAATGGATTTTTATTTATAGGTACCCTCACTTTTACTGGTTCGAGCGAAAGGTATATTAGTTGTAGATGAACACATAAATATAATTGAATTATTGAAAAAAATTATACATCTTATCTAAGTGAAGTGGTATGATAAATATAATAAAAATGTTATTTGTAGCGATTGTTATACACTGAAGTGGTTTAAGGATCTTACACTTCCGGGCAATGGTATTATAGGGATCACTCAGTTTCAAATTAGCTAACCCGATGGCTCCATAAAAAAAATGCTCAAGATAGACTTTTCCCCGTTGTTTGTGTATTATATGTCTATAAAAAATTCGCACTAGTGGAATTTGTATTCTGTTGCAAATAAAGACCTAATGATAAAATTTGGATTAGATCCCTAATAGTAGCTTTTTAAGGGCTTTTCAAACATATCTTCAGTTCTAAAATCGTTTGAGAGACCGATCGGTAGAACGAATTTACGAATGGGAATATTGTGCCAATGGTCTCCCGCTCCCTTGAAATTTGCGGTAAAAGGTGGAAATTCGTACCTGTCGCGCTGTGTCCCGCCTGCCAGTCCAGCCACCTCTCACCTCCTCCCACCCCAGCCACAGGTTGGGTTTTTTTAAGGTTGACATTTTTTGTACATACACTTTCGGGCCATGGTATTGAGGGGGTGACTCAGTTTCAAATTAGCTTACCCGATGTCCCCATAAAAAAATGCTAAAGATAGACTTTTCCTCGCTGTTTGTGCACTAGTGGAATTTGTATTCTGTTGCAAATAAAGGCCTAATAATAAAATTTGGATTATATCCCTAATCGTAGCTTTTTACCCCCCTCCCCCTTAGTTACGCCACTGAGTGGGGGACTTTAATTTAAAGTGACTAAACCAACCCTGCAGGCTTCGAACACCATCGACGAGTGAGCGATAACCAATCAAAGATCGATATTTCAAATACGAAACATATGAATCAATGATTGGACAGTGCGAACACCTGCGGACAAAATGCCAGAATCAACAAGATCGATTCAGAAGAACTTTGAATTTACTGAGTGCTTCGTTGCTAGGACGGCTCCAAAGTCACCGTTTACTTATTCCTTAGCCAAGAAGTAATGGAATTGAATCCACATCCCCCACACACATCCCCTGAAGCGGGATTTGAACCCGGGACCTTCTGCATTGGAAGCAGAGATGATAATCACTGGACCAACCAGCCACCTAAGGTTCAATCTGCCTTTGTTTCAAGTATCCTACAGGACTGCGGGAAATGTCGCACTTGTTGATTCCTGCAAGCCAACGAACTGCCAATTTTAGAAAATTATCTCTCAAAGTTAAAGTAAGAGTTTTACATAGTTGTAAATCACTCAGAGAATGTAGTTTTAAGTATTCGAAGTTCGAACTATTTTTATAACATTTGAAACTGAAAAGTTTTAGTTTCCGCGTTTTGAACAGATTATCTGATGACATTTCCTACTACGTGCAATGTGGACAACGGACATAGCTGGAATAGGCCGATACGAGGCCTACGAAACGAAGTAGGTATTGTATTATCTTTGGGCCGAGGCTACGGCACGATATCCCCTCTTGGCCGCTCTTCTTCCAGGGCGTTGTGGAAGGGGAAGGCCGTGTGAGAGGGCTGTGCATCAAACTACAACCGGAATTTAAAACTAAATGAAAACGCGAAGTTAAAGACCTAATATATTTCATGATCTGTTACACTAATTATGACAAGTAAAAAAATAAAAAATATGTGTTGTTCGTTTTCTGTTTATGGAACAGTAGTTCAAGTAGTTCAAGTGATTTTGGCTCTTGTAAATCGTTGTTTCGGCCGCCAAAAAATACCAAATTCGAACACATTTGAGAACGATAAAGAACGATATTAGGGGGTGTTCCGTGTTATATAAGTAATAGGCCCATCCACATTGAAAATTACAAGTAACAGTAACAGTAAAATTAAGGTTTAAGACACTCCCATTGGCTGATGAGAACCCAAGGTCATTGCTTATTGCGGCAGTAGCAGTATAGTTGTCCCAAGACTACCTCATGCTTGTTGCACTACATGGACGTCGACGAGCGCCGAGCAACCAACCAACCAACCTACTTCGGCGCTTGCAAGCGCCGCTTCGCCCTGATTGGTCGGATCATCCACTTCCGGCGCTCGGCGCTCGTCGACGAGCTCGTGTCTCGGGCGGTTCGCTGGTTGGCTACGACTGCCCCAGATGTGACGAAAGCAGGTGTACAGTAACCTTGGGTCCACTATAGCACAGAAGTTTGCAAACTCCATACCTAGCGCCGTACCGTAACTCTGCAATACACAATTACTTACATTACATTCAAGACATATAAGCGAATATCAAAATATCCACAGTATCACGTGATTTTGAATACACATCGCTACTACCCAATGCTACTTCTACTGAATGTAAAAATAAATGAATACATAAATAAATAAGGTTAGGTTCTTGATTTACGCGGGCAAACTCTGATAGGTGGACGTAGGAAATTAAGTTCTAATGTGAACAGCCATCGAAAACGTTACGGTACGGTGTTAAGTTACGCTAATGTTAATTTTCAAGTGGATGAGCCTTATTCTCTCGGAATAGCCGTTGTTTTGAGTGTGTTTTATTGCATAGCGTTACTAACGCTATGCATAACGCTGCGTTAGTATCGGAAGGTGGAAATGAGAGCATGGATTTTTAAAATTTATATCTCCATAGGTTTGTTCTCCTGTCCTGCTACTCTGTTATAAAGCAGAGAGAACAGCAACAACCAGCAAATTGAGCGTTTGCCTGTAAAACATGCAGCTGCCAGAAAGCAGAGAAAGCAGTGCTTTGCTACAGCTTGGGGTGTTTTTTATAATCTCAATGTCTCAATCGTCATTTTAAAAGCGCCGCGCGACACCAGTTGGGGATTTATTTCCTCAGTTGGCAGCCTGCGCATTGGCGATAAATAGCTGTTGAATATCATTGGCGATAATGGAATGAAAATCCGAATTCCGAATCGTACTTCATGGTGCTAATTTTGTGGTTTATTTATTTTTCGAGTTTGACCCACGCCGTGTTTAGGCGTTACTGATTTGGCCCTAAAATTGTCACTATTATTCATAATAACCTAGGGCCAGGCTAATATTCGTCATTGTACAAAGAGGTCTTGCCAGGAATATTAAATCATGGAAGCATTAATTCCAGTCATAAACAAACTCCAGGATGTGTTTAACACCGTTGGTGCAGATGCCATTCAGCTACCTCAAATTGTTGTTGTCGGTACTCAGGTAAGGTTAGGGCTGCTCGGTGTGCCAAGTAATATTAATATTTGATATTATGTGAAATCACACTCTTATAGACTACACATTGTTTAATAAAGAACTAGGTCTAGGGCCTACGCAATCTAAGTATCATGTTCTAGGCCTAGTAGGCCTAGGCCTAGGCTTAATGGTAATATTCCTCTCTACACATCGCAGAGGCTAGGGCCTAGGCCTAGGCTAAAATAGGCGTAGGTCTAGGCCTTCCCTGTGCACACAGGCTATTGTGGACCCCACTTTAGTTCGAACTTATTGAGTCTGTAATGAGGTAGGCCTGGGCCTACTCGTATGTCTACATACGTGCCAATGGGAGACGATTTTATGCAGGATTTGCAGCTTGAGTGCATGTCACATCTATTTCAGAGTTCAAGGTTGCAAGAGTAAGCAAGCTGCCTAGCCTAGCCATTTAGACCTACACCTAATTAGGTCTTAGCTCGGTTTAAACGCTAGCTTAGTAGACTGCATTGTTTGACTGAACTAGGCCTAGATTAAAGGAAAGGCTGGGCTGGGCTGGACTCGGTGAATTTTTTACCATTGTTGGTTTTTGTAATTATCGTGTAAAGACTCTCACCAGTAATAGACACGAAAAATTCCGACCTCGAAAGGCCGCTTGGTGCCCGGACTGTATGCGTTCAAAGAATGGCCCAGCTACTAGCCTACGTCACAACCCCCACGCCCTCGCCGGCCGGCCAAGCATCAACACGTGCGTGCATTGTGTACTCGTGTTAGGCCGGCAGCGGTAGAGCGCTACTTCAGAGGGTAGTAAGGCCCATTGACATTGTGATATGTGTAGTTAAAGCCTTACCAGTTCGAGCCTCGAAGGTCGGACAGATGAGAAAAGCCGAGGAAGAAAAAAGCAGTTATGCGTGATCTTTTAGGGAAAGCGGGAAAAAGTGATTGGTGCGATTGCGGTCAGTGTGTTGTAATGTTATCTGACACGGAAAATTTCTGTTGCACCGAAAGTAATGTAGCCTAATAAATATATTTAGAAGGAGTGCAAAGTGCATGAAGTTTCATGAATCCTTTGAAAGCATGTTCAATGAAGATGTACTTTTAACTGCGCGTCATGTATTGACTGCACTCCAAGGCGGATCTCCGCAAGTATTGAGTGATTTAGGCCCGGTTCTTCAATCGATCATTAATGGGGCCGTTAGCTGATGGTCCGTTATCTGCATAGGGTTAATTGGATTACAGATTACGGACCGTCAGCTAATGGCCCCGTTAACAACCCGTTTACCGATTGGAAAACCGCGTTAAGGCCCATTCACGATTAAACTTAACCGTAAACTTACAACTTAAAGTAAGGTTTGGCTTATGGAAGATCACATGATTGTTCACGACCAAAACTTAAACTGAGTTTTGGGCTACGGTTAAGTTTGGAACGATCAAACTTTAAAATTAAAATTAAGTTAACAGTAAGAAAGAACCAATCAGCGCCAGCCGCAAGGCCTAGGCTAGCTAAATCGAAAATGGAGCCGAAACATGCTCAGAATTTATTTGACGAAACGTTATTAAATGAGTTTATGAAGACCTAGCGCCTACTTTTAAGTTAAAGTTTACTACTAAGTTTTTATCGTGAATGAGCCTTTAGTTGGAGAGACAACCAACCGTGTGTGGCGGTTTGTGTCTCAAGATGTGGCTTCGACCCACCTATTAGTTCACATTTATTAGCTCACATTGGAAATTTCCTTGTGCTGACGATTTAGACCCACTTCATATACAATCAATGTCAGGTTCGATTTCTTTTGTTCAACAGCTGTTCTAGCATCCACCGCCACGACACAATCATCCAGAGCTTGCTGTACCGCTTTCCTACTGAGATACGCCGATTCCCGTCTCCTTTTGTTTGGTTGGGGGGGATTTCGACGTGCCTTTTAGTTTTTGTGTGGGTTCAGAACATTTTTTCAGCACAGAATTTGATTTGAGGCCAAATTGGGTTTTTAAATGTGAGGAGGGCTCAAAGTCATCATTGACAAAGTGAACAGAACAAACTACAGAACGTTTACTGGGAGTAAAATCTTTACGACTAATTTTACTTTCCCACGCCGGTGCCGAACAGGTGAATTGTCACGATGTGGAAATTTATGAAAACTAATTTTCATTTCATTTATTATTGTCGGCTTATCATCTCTGTTGTTGCACCCATAAAGACGACAAATAGTCATTTTAAAAAGTCAGTTGGGAGTATTTACATATTTTTATGTGTTTACTAAACTAAAGACCAGTTATCAGGCTTATTCTACATAACAACGAAAATCGACACGGATCATATGCAAACACACACAGAATGAAGTGTAATGTCCAGTTTCTTCTCGATGACCATATTATAAAACAAGACTCGCACACGTGCAAGCAGACCTTCAACTAAAAAAACAACAAATACTGTTTCACCACTAGCTCAATAATTACTATTTGTCATATCCACAAGCATCTGATCCATTCACAGTGACCACGGCCCCTCAAATATGATTGACCTTGGCAAGGAGACAGGGAGGCTGAGGTGGCGGTGGATGGAGCAGATGGTTGCCTAGCAACTGTTTATTGTTGAGATGGTTAGTCTTTTGTTTTGGAAATGTCCATGCAGTGTTAGTTTTGAACTATTAAAGATTCATTATTTATAAAAACGTATTTATTGTAGTTAAATATGGCTATATGACGACGCGAGGCGCGACATTAATGGTCCTCCGGGCCCGGATCTTCTAGTTCTATGGAAATTAAGTAGTTAGTAATTTAAAAATGGAAAATAAGATACCGGATAGTGCTCTAGCTAGCAGATCGGGCTGTTCGATCTACTAGAGGTATTCCAGCTGACAAGTATCCATGTGGGAATGCTTGGATATCTGCAAAAAGTGTACAGACACAAATTGAAGGTAACCAAGCAAGTACTTCAGCAGTAAATTCAGACCATGTTAGCAGTGAGGTATTACATAGTTTAGTGTCTGACAGTCTTTCAATAAGATCCGGTGGGTCTATTGTAAGTCGTAGATCCAGTGCAAGTACGGTTCGTCGACGTAGACTTCAGGTAGAGCTAGAGGCTCAACGGGAAATGCTTCGTCTCGCAAGGGAGCAAATGGAGACTGATCGAATTCGTCATCAGTACGAAGCAGACCTCGAACAACAGAAGATCGACAACTTGCCGGAACGACAGAAGATCGACAACTTGCGGGAACGACAGAAGATCCACAACGAAGTTGCTCGTGTGAGAAGAGACGAGGAGAGTGCGGTGAAGGTTGCTGTGCTTGAACGCAGCATGATTGAGAGTGCTGCCAAGGCGAGGATGGCTAAGATCGACGAGAAGTTGGATTTGGTAGCCGGTGGAAGCACGTCTCGAGGAACTGTCGGTGTCAAGAGTTGGCTTGGTAAGTCAAACAATACAATTAAATCTGAGTCAGTTGGACGTCCGATTGGAGATAGACCAATGATTAAAGAATTAGAATCGGATTTAGTTGCTGCCTTAAACAACATTGCTGTTGTGATGCGGCATGTGGGACTGGCATCTGACAGTCAGCAACAACCAATTGGCCGAGAGCTCGAGCATTCTACATCGTTGAACAAGGCGAAGCGATGTGGCGAGTCTCGAGGTACTGTCGGTGTCAAGAATTGGTTTGATAAGTCAAACTATCAAAATAATTCTAAGTCAGTTGGACGTCAGATGGAAGATAGACCTACGATTAAAGAATCAAAATCGGATTTAGCTGCTGCCTTTAACAACATTGCTACTGTGTTACGGCATGTGGGACTGGCATCTGACAGTCAGCAACAATCAATTGGCAGAAAGCTCGAGTGTTCGACAGCGTTGAATAAGTCGAAGCGACGTTGCGAGGACATGCCCTCCTACCAAAGGGACTGGATCGACAAGAGCGATTGCTCGACGCAGTGCAACCCTGGCCTGCAGATCTCCGTGCCGCGGTGTGTTGAGAAGGATGGCGGACTGGTCGGGGACACTTACTGTAAGGACCTGGACAAGACCGATGACAAGGAGAAGTCATGTTATCTGGAGCCGTGCTCATCGAGATGGATGATCGGCAACCGGAGCGCCGAGTGTGAGGGCGGCAAGCGCACGTGCGAGGTAAAGTGCGTCAAGCCGGCGGTCGTGGACATCATCGAAGACTCCGAGTGCCAGGGCGCCAAGCCCGAGTCCGAGGAGGACCTCAAGGGCGACAACGACATGTGCTCGTTGACGAGTCAGCAGACGGACTACGACGCGGAACATGTGCCTCTCATATCAATCGACCGTGACGACGACCACGACGCTGGACTCGCGGTCTGGACCTTCGACGACAACCCAACGGCCAAGAAAGAGATGGCGAGCGTGAAACGAGTCAAAAAGGATGCCAAAGCGAAACGTTCGGTTGAGCTGAGGAATATATATATCTAGACAACGAGGTGAACGTAAGAGAATACGAGGCGGTCGATCCGAAAAACAGCGACAGTGGTTACCTAGGCCCGTCAAACGAAGCAACTCTCAAAGGAGACGATGGATCGAATGAACTAAGGGTAGCAGGTCGCGTGGAGCAACAGTTTACTCCATTCAAGTGTAGGAAACTCCTTCGATGTTTCACTGCGTATCTGGATGCAGATCTAACAGAATATGAAGAAGGTTCGAAAACAACAGATAAAACTTCAAATGTTGACGAGGAGAGTGTTGAAAGAGTCTTAGGTCTTCATTGGAAGCCCAACAATGATGCGTTCATTTTCACACTCCAGTTTAATCGGTTGGATCGGGGATTAAAAAGACCTACAAAGTGTGAAGTACTACTGCGTGTACTTATGTCAGTGTATGACCCGCAGTGACTTGCAGATCATTTCTGGAAACGATGGATCAAAGAGTACGTTCTCACTTTGGTCAAGAAATGGTATTATCGATGTGAAGACAACAAGAAGAACTTACCGCAGACCAGTTCACAAGTTGTGTGTTTTACGATACGATAATGTGATGTAAATATGTATGTATGTATGTTGTAAATATGATGTTTAATGTTTTTTTAGAGGTGATGCGCCCGGTCGCATCACCGCTGGGGGTATGTCATATCCACAAGCATCTGATCCATTCACAGTGACCACGGCCCCTCAAATATGATTGACCTTGGCAAGGAGACAGGGAGGCTGAGGTGGCGGTGGATGGAGCAGATGGTTGCCTACAACTGTTTATTGTTGAGATGGTTAGTCTTTTGTTTTGGAAATGTCCATGCAGTGTTAGTTTTGAACTATTAAAGATTCATTATTTATAATAGTGTATTTATTGTAGTTAAATATGGCTATATGTCGACGAGAGGCGCGACACTATTGTTATTATTATTATACTATTATTATTGGGTTACTATTAAAAAATAACTACTTTACTTTTAGTTCTTAACATTGTCGATCTAAAAACCAAGTATGACACGCTTCACAGAAGAAACAACGGTGCACCTTCAATCGTTGTTTCTTTGACGGGACTGAGATCGTGACGTCAAAGATTAGACAGTTGGTGACGTCACAGCTCACAGCCTCCACAAAGGCTATGACGTCACGATCTCAGTCCCGTCAACTTCACCGGCGCATATCTTCCAAACCAAGGGACGGATTTGAATGATTTCTTTTACGTTCGTCTTTTTACAATAGTTTGTACACGCAGTGAAAAAACAGTTTAGTCCAGCCTACCTTTAATTTGTGCATTTGCATCTACATATCGACCTGTCATTTGTGTTTGCACTAGAAAAGTAGTTCAGACTAGATGCTTTCTTTGTCTGTTTGATTCTTTGGTTTAGCAGTCTTCTGCTAGTTATGCCCAGTTCATATAAAGTCATATGGTGTAGGACTAGTCTTAGTCGTAAGATTTGACATAGGAAACCATGTACGGTCACAAGGTTTAGTCGTAGTCGTAGTTGTAAAGGAAGTTGAACATTTTCATCTTTCTTGTGACAAAACCACTCAGGCTTGTGACTAGCGAATCAGACATTGAAACGTCATTTACAACAGACCAATGAGATGATACCTTCTTTCTTTAGACATTTGCGATACTGTATTGCTACAGCTACAGGCCTAATCGCCGAGAGTTGAGAGGCCATTTCATGAACTTCCGGTTTCCTTCAAGGTTATATAGAAAACGGATCTCGTTATCACAACCAAAGTTCAAAGAGCGTAAAAGAAAGATGACGCATCTTTACGCAAAGCAAAGTGCATTACATAACACACTTTGTCTTCATTGTTTCACTTTGTTCCAATCGTTTTTTTGTCCACTTGTTTTAAAGGCCTATAGCTACTGCCTACGCTAACAGTGGACAGGTTGCCACCGGGCAGTTATGGCCTATTTGCAGCCTTGAAGTGTTTAATCTCATCTAATCTAATCTTAATCATACTAGGCCTATTCTAAAAGAGAATATTTTCACGAATTCTTGAACTAGGCCTACATTTTGTTCTGCATTTCTATTGGTAGCCTATTCTCCTTAGCTGTGTTTGGCAGTGTATTGTAGATTTTTAGTCCTTTTACAAACAGAGACTTCTGATTTGTCTTATTATTTTGAGTACACATATATTATGAAAATCTTCTGTTGACCTTGCTCTGCTGACATTGTTTAGTTTAACATTAACAATACATTGACTAGTTTATACATTTTAATTTAATATGCCTAATTCATGAGTTGGTTAGGAATTGAATTTTAGACATAGTGTCTTCTATTTGTTGTTAGGGAATGCTCCAAGTAGTAAATCTTGTAGTGACTCACAGCTTATTTAGGGGATGAATGGGGGATGTCTGTGCTACTGGGTGCAAGTAGCACCACTGAAGAAGGAGAAGAAGATCCAAAATTCCCTGAATAAAAATCAAAGCTCTGTGCTGCACCCTTGTTATTGTATTTTGTATTTTGTATTTGTAATTTATTTGCAGCTAAAAAGATATTCACTAAAGAGGTATAGGGTCATTCCATATCAAATCAACCACTCGAAAAACTTGATCGGCTGTGATTTTCATGAAAATTGGTGAAGTTGTTGTTGTTGTTGTTCTCCTCCTCACAGTTGGCTGGGCGCCGGTGGTGAGAGTCTCTCTTTGTTCATATATGCCCCACTAACACAACTGTAAAATTTTAGCCCTCTGGGCCTTGGCGCTTTTGGTTTACGGGGTTCCAAAAATTGCCCGAAAAGCCAAAATGGGGCGCAAACGCACCCCCGTTAACCTCCGTAACTTTTTACCCATTGACACTAGAGACCTGGGAGAAAATTCATTTTGAAGCTCTTGAAGCTCTCTATGTAATGATTTATTTAAAGCTGTTATTTTTGGTCAAACACAATATGTAATGTTAGGGGGTAGTTCCTGCCCCCTTGGTATTGCCCAAGATGTCTCATTTAAAATTTTGAAAAAAATATATTTAATACATTTAAGTGTTCTCTAGAAGTGTTCCAAATTTCAAGCTGGGCACTCATTGGCATCATAGTCTAAAAGGTAGTTGACTGGTGTCAAGTGTATAGAAAATGAGTCAAGACAATACATTGTGTTGCAATTTTTATGTTTAAAATGTTTGAAAGCAAAATAATAAAATAGATAACTTATATAGTTACCCATTTATAGCTTCTTATACAATTAAAGCTTATGATCTGCCAATTAACTTCATGTTTGTTGAGCTGTGGTACTGGTACGGATAATTCTTGTCAAGATATTGGGGAATGGCACACTGAGTTTATCTTCAGGTGTTGGGTATGCACATCATTATTATTTATTTATCCAACAACAGAATTAACACAATTCCAGGCACAATTGGATATAATATAATACAGACAGATATTGGTAGGTACTTATTAAAATATTTATACATTTGTTTCAATAAAATAAACTAACACAATGAATGAATATTATACACATGAATGAAATGGTGTAGGAGGATGGAGGAAGCTTAGTGTTATTTCTTCATTGATGCTGTATACTAAAAGATCACACACTGAATACCACTTCCCATCATAAGCACATGTCACATAACCATTGATGTTTATAAAGTTTAATTCTTCTTCCCCATCTAACACTGTAAGTTCTTCTTTTACCTGATCGGAGAGTGAATACACTTTGGTAGCTACCTTGTGTTTAGAGATTTGTACAAAACCATGTAGTTGTTGTGTACCATTAATCGTGCATGCATTATTGAAAAGCTCTTCTAACACCTTGGCGTGTGCATCATGCTCCTCTGTTGTAGGCCTAGTAATATTGACATAGGCTCACTTGAACAACTGTTGGGGTTTCATTACACCTATCTAGTCTTCATAAGTTTTTTGAAGACTGGCTCTTGCAGCAAGCCTCCTCACTGTACTACCAACACCATCACATGCTCCCTTGCCATGTGATGTGGCATACAAAAACTACATGGTTTGTACCAATCTCTAAACACAAGGTAGCTACCCAAGTGTATTCACTCTCCAATCAGGTAAAAGAAGAACTTGTTTCTGAGCTGGAAGAAGAACTTACAGTGATAGATGGGGAAGAAGAATAATTAAACTTTATAAACATCAAAGGTTATGTGACATGTGCTTATGATGGGAAGTGGTATTCAGTGTGTGATCTTTTAGTATACAGCATCAATGAAGAAATAACACTAAGTTATTTATATACAAAATAGCTCATTTGTACCGGTAGATGAGAAAAATCATAGCACACATACCATTAAAGATAACGAACTGAAAATTCCTCAAGTCCTAAAAGAAAGTGTGTAAATTAACTACAATAAAAGCTGGCTATCACAAATGTGTATTTCTGGGCGAAGTTATGTTTTGAATGAAGCGGCGTACATCTAGCAATATCTACGGTACCGGTACAATCAAAATTAGGAAAAAAATAATGTTGTTACTTTCAGAAGTTCTGGTTTAAATTTCCAAGCTTAACTAGGGTACGTTGTACATATTTTAGAAAACTGAAAAACCGTGCCCGCACAGTCTTAAGTTGATTTTTCAATGGATTTCCGCATAATTTAATTCGACCGTGGTCTACTCAATAGGCTCTCATTCATAAACTATTAAACCTATCCGTGTATGGAAAGTTCCATAATATAGATATAGACTATATCTTAAATGTAATATTGTTTAATCATACAATAACCCGGTTTTAAATCATAATAAAAGCTTTTTAATTTGTCTACAAAGTTCGTTGTTAACATTTGCATTTTTGCCGTGAAAGTCATAAAACATAACACGTCATTGTAGCCATTCTATGATAGCTATCAAAATTCCAAATACATAGTGAGAAAGGTCTGACTCCCTACGCCATTCCTGCAGCATACTATGTGCATCTAACTTCAATGGACCATTTGCGAATCATATCGGTGGAAAACTGTAAAAATGAAGAAAATGTCTGCCGTAAATAAACAATATTTTTTTATAACATGGCCGTTAAAGCTAAATTTATGAAACTATTGTCGAGTGTTAGTATCATTGATGTGAACCTACAAGCAAAAAATTATTTTTATCCGTGTACAAATGGTTATTTAATTCAATAAATTAAAAAACATGTTATTCAGTAATTAATTTTTTGTAGGTTGGCATCTTACGTCATTGTACCCATTCTATGACAGCTATCGAGATTCCAAATATAAATGAACATGTATAATTACGTACGCTATGTTTGGTGTAAGATATGTACATCTAACTCCAATAGTCCCCAAATACGAATCATATCGGTGGAACACTGTAAAAATGAAGAAATTATTGTAGTAAATAAACAATATATTTTATAACATGGGGGATAAACTTACAATTTTGAAACTTTTGTCAAGTGTTGGTACCGTTAATCTGAATCTACAAGTGAAACATCATTTAAATCCGTGTGTAAGTTTAAAGTTAATTAAATAAATAAACAAATTTTTTTTTCAGTAATTAGTTTTTTGTAGGTTGGCATCTTGACGAATTTTGCTGGTTATGTTAACAGCATCGAGTTTAGTGGTCACAAATGTTGACAGAAAATTTCAGCCAAATACGTCAAGTCGTTTGACCTGTGCGCGACGAACAAAATTTAGCGCACATACATACACACACACATACACACACACACACACAGACAAAGCGCCGATCGAGTTGTATGGAGAGATTCACTCCGCTTCGCTACGCTCATCTAATCAAATATATTTTTTTCAAAATTTTAAATGAGACATCTTGGGCAATACCAAGGGGGCAGGAACTACCCCCTAACATTACATATACTGGAGCGGTTTGGTGGCCTATTTCTCATTAGACCCATACACTTTGTACAACAACACAAAACCATTTGGAAAAGTTGCAATGGTCAGTTACCTAATATATAAACGACGTTGTAGTTAGCGGACGCGTGTAGAAATATGTTTTTCGACGCCTGGACCGACGCCGGGCGTCGTTTACACATTGACTCACTTGAGACGCTCTAGGCGTTGACACAAGAGTCATAAAGACTTAAAACAAACTCCAATACATTGCCGGCTTTTGTATCTAACTATGTCTTTTATTGCAATAGGATTTTTTATAAAACGTCATTGTTGAATGAACCATTGTTGTAACATTTCGTACTTTTTTCGAAAAGCGCCTAATATTCAGCCGCCTCTCACATCTAAACCACTAATATTTTGTTAAGCACACTGCATAGATTTTAATTGCGGAATATAAAGGGGAACATACACTAGTTTCTTAAAACGGTTTGTTATGAATGGATTGGAAGTTATTAACTGTTATGTGGAACAATGCGTAGGCAGTTAGTGGCGCGCGCAACAGAATTCCCTCAACGGTTTGAACTAAGAAATCCACTACAGCTTTCTTGTAGAACCAGTTTATTACTCAGGAACTCAAGATAGAGATAAAACAAAAGTACAGCTCTCATAATTGTCTTAAAATTAATTTTTTTTGTTAGGGGTGGACAAATATAAGGATCTTTAATAAAATGCCACAAATTAACCACATTTATGAAAACTTAAACGCTCATATTTCTCCATTGTATTTTAAGTTGTGAATGGAATAACTTATTATGAAATAGAAGATTCGTATTTTAGCCAGGGTTGTCCAACGTGTTATCATATTTTGTGCTGACAGACTGTAGTGATTATTTCTAAAATGCTCGTGAGTTTGTTTCAGTATATATAGATTTTTAAGTATGCAAAGTATTAATATTAATTTCATCTACAAAAAATGTATATAACTAATACGCCAAGGCCGGTTCTAGAGTAGGCCTATCTGGCCAGTATCTGTACCAAAGTGAAGTTTGACGCCCTTTCTACGTTAAATTAATCAATGGGGGTGTTGGGGAGTTGCCCCCCAGCTTATGCGGGTACGGACATAGTCCTGGGAAAAATTGATTCTTAGGGGGTTTGAACTATTTTAATGAGATTTAGGTTCACAAAAAATACTTGTTTAGCTAAAGAAAACTGAATATTATACACACAAAGAAAATAAACTTAAAGTCATTAGGCATAATATGGCTCTTTTCTTTACTTCCAAAAGATCATCCTATTAACGTGTCTAAAATAGAGGTCAACATTCGCCTGGAATCTAAATTGTTGAAAAAATCGCTAACGTAATGAGTTCCAGAACGTATCTAACTTCTCAGACTTGTTTAAACTCTCTATAACGGAGCCTAAATAAAAATTGTGTATAATACATTCAGATTTCTTTTTTTTTAATCCAGTGACGTACCCAGGAATATATTTCGGGGGGCTGCCCAGAGTAGGACATAACTGTAAAAAGGTATTCCACAATTGTGCGGTAGGCAATTTTGTGGAAAATCCGTATTTTTGAAATGGATGTACAGTTGTACATAATCGCAGGTTGTTCAAGCTTAGATTAGTACAGTCGTTTTCTTATACCTATTAGCCTATAATGTTAAAGAATGTATTGTCTAATGAAACTAAAGATTATACAAACAAAGATAGTTACGTCTTAGGTTGGAATTCATAGTCGGCCCCTACACCTAGGGGCACCCATTGTTGCTATGGATTTGTTTTGTTTATGGGAAATAACATGCAAACAATTGTTACCTTGGTAACAATGGGCGCCCCTAGCTAAGTGTCCTGAAGTTTTTTCTTGAAGCTATCGGCACTGTAGAAACACTTTTCTATTAGGTAATTTCTCGATTTTCTTTGAAACATGTTCACGTTTGTAACACTTTTTATTTCATTGGGTAAGTAGTTGAACAGTATCTTCCCTGCATGGGCAAGGGCTTCGTCAGTAATCTTCAACTTAGTTTCTGTCATGTGTAGGTTGGCTCTGTTCCGTGTATTGTGCTGATGGGTATCGAGTTTTTCAGAAAAGCATCATGGGACAGCATCATGGTTCACGCACATACATTATGGTAGCATAAATGTACTTGGAAGGGACAGTAAGAATGTTTAGTTAGTTAAAATGTTCTTTACATGTTTGCATTGGTTTAAGGTTTAATATATACTGTATTGCCCTCTTTCGAAGCCTAAATTACTATGCCATAATTTATATGATTAGATAAGTGCATGGCATGCAGATTTTAGTATGGTCATATTGTAGTATTGTTTCAGTTGTTTTATTACAAATATACCGGAAATGATCTTCTTAGCAATGAATTATACGCGGTCATCCCATGTCAGGTTTTATCAATTTATATCACCAAAACTGTTGCTACCCTTACCTGCTCTAACTCTTGTTCTCGTATAAATATGTCAACTTCCCTTCTGTGTTTGTTACCTGGGTTGAAGACCATTACATATGTTCCACTCGAATTTATTTAAGACAGTTGTTTTCAAATTGTTGCACTACGTTGTTTGTTTCAACAAAAGCATCGACCTCAAGTCCCTCAATTGTGTTATGAGATTGTTTTATGCTGCTTCACTAATAAAGATCTGTTACTAATTATGCACAATCCTGGATTTAGCGGGGAAATATTCCCTTCGCCACTGGATGAGCTTGCCATTTTGCATTACACTAATATTAATGTAAATGAATAACCTGAAAGCCATGGTAAATCGAAGTTTCAGTCGTTCAGAGTAGCCTAAAAAATATATTAAAAATAGAAAATCACGCCGAAACTATTTTCATGCCGTATATTAGTATGTTTATGCACATGTATGTATATGTGTATGTTTCTAGTAAGAGAATGTACTAGAAATTCCTAATAGAAATGGACTTGGCGTGTCTATATTTAGGTCCAAACTACTTGTTGCCAGATTTAAAACAAAACAAATAATATGTATTACGAGAATTATCTTTATTGATATTATTATTGTTATAAGTATGCCTACTTGAGGTGGTTCACACTTTTATGATACGCAAGCAGATGATACTAGTGAAAGTATTTGTACTGTGAAAGAAGTTCATCTGGGTAAAGTAAATCTGCGGCGTAGCCCGTATCTATTATTAAATCAGAAATCGGGCTACCAGTCAATATTGAATAGGCCTACTCAATAAACATTAAGTTAAAGTAGCAATAGGATAGATTTGGAATTAGTACACATGCTGATAGTGAAATAAATGCAAAATCTCAGAAGAATGGTTGCGAACCAGACATGCAGAAACGCATTGCGCGATCCCTGTTAGGCCGGCGAACGTGTGTTGCAGTTAGCCGGGGACGCTCGCGGGCCGCTGGGCCAGGCAGGTAGATTATGTTACACGGTTGCATAAACAAATAGTTTACTCAGAATCTATTTGCTTTATGTTCACAAACTAAACTCCACATCCGGCCTGACACCCACATGATGTTTTGTGGAAAAACGCATACCAATGTATTGATTAGTATCATAGATATAGCAATGTATAAATGGCCTGGAATCTCAAAAATGTTGTTTGTTTCGGCAAAGGGGTTTCTACCCTTCGCATATTCAAGTGCGGAGTAATTTTGGACTAGCCATTCTATCGAAGAACAAATTCTACGCAATTACAATTTTTGTGTTATTTTTTACGTTATTTTTTAGTTGTGTTATCATGTATTTTATTAAAGAAATTGCATCCTCCCTTTTGGTAGCTTAAGGGATGAAAAAACATGGTTCTACACGAATTCTTAAACTACAATGTCAAATTAAAATTAGTAAGTAATGCCTCCTATCATATTTAATAGGTTTCGTCTTGTTGTACAAGGTGTATGGGTCAAACCTTAAATAAGCGTCGTAGGACTCGCTTGCCGCTCCGTTAATATTGTGTTTGACAAAAAATAACAGCTTTAATTAAATCATTACATAGAGAGCTTCAAGAGCTTTAAAATGAATTTTTTCCCAGGTCTCTAGTGTCAATGGGTAGAAAGTTACGGAGGTTAACGGGGGTGCGTTTGCGCCCCATTTTGGCTTTTCGGGCAATTTTTGGAACCCTGTAAACCAAAAACGCCAAGGCCCAGAGGGCTAAAATTTTACAAATGTGTTAGTGGGGTATATATGAACAACTCCACCAATTTTCATGAAAATCCCAGTCGGTGAAGGTCATTTGTGCCCTCGGCTTGGTTGATTTGATATGGAATGACCCTAGGCCTATGTATATATATAATCTATTGAAACTTTAGCCTTGATGTTTATAGTATTTAGCATGTGATACTCTTGTCTTGTGGATAAGTATTGTGTACATATAAGAATTTAAGTCTACGGTTTCAGAGCTCTGGGAAGAGTTCAGTAATTGAGTGTCTCGTTGGTCGCTCATTCTTGCCCCGTGGAACCGGAGTTGTTACTCGAAGACCCCTACTTCTTCAGTTGATCTACTGTCCCAAAGATGATCAACGACGATGTGCTGAAGAAGGTTGGTGCATGATCTTTGTTGGAAGAGGTGTCCTAGAGAACTTAATGTCGATTACATGCCGTGTTCATGTTGTTTTTGACATCTTCAAATTCCGATTTTGTTATTGTTTTATAATGTGTGAATTACGGGTCTGCGGGTAGGCCTACGCGAAATTTCCGGTGGTTGGGAAATTTGAGTTTTCAATTACCTAATCAGACTTTTTTAATACCCAAAAAAGTGCCAAGTAGAAACTTATTTAATGGATCATTAATAATGTTGTGAGTTAACTGCCATATAGGCCTAGGCTATGACCAGCTATGACAATTGACAAAAATTAAAAAGATCAATTTTGGCTAGTCTGTTCTTTTATTTTGTCAACCTTGTGCATTGCATCTCACAAGATGTTGTGTGATTGAGAGGAGACGGGGCATATTTTAAATAAATCATGAGACATGTCAGAGAATTTTCAGTGGCAAATTTGCCATGGATGAAACCCATCTCTTTTTTTTATTTTTTAAACATTTATCTTTATTTATTTCGTTGCCGAACCCGACCCGAACCTAAAAAGTGATACACACAGAATCCCTAGTGTGAATACTTAATTCATATAGGCATAGATTTAACTGCAAAATATTCTTAATACCAAACAGTAGATTAGCCCCTCAGTCTCCTTTCATATTTTGTAGAGAATGTTCTATAACCTCTACCAATAAACTTTGAAACTCTATTATTATTCTCTTTTCTATTTGTTTTGTTTTTAGGTACAATGGAGCTGGAGGAGTGGGGAAGATTTATACACACGAAAAAAATATTCACCGATTTTGACGATATACGACAAGAGATAGAA
Organism: Isoperla grammatica; assembly: GCA_945910005.1. NCBI lineage: Eukaryota > Metazoa > Arthropoda > Insecta > Plecoptera > Perlodidae > Isoperla > Isoperla grammatica. The sequence goes on from OX246745.1 coordinate 30,992,896, forward strand.
AATGAGACTGTTCGCATGGCGGGTCGAAACAAAGCAATTTGTCCCGAGCCAATTAATGTGAAAATATATTCTACCAAAGTTGTAAATTTAACTTTGGTTGACTTACCTGGGATCACAAAGGTAATCTCGTTATGAAATCATCTAATTCTATTTGACTGACTAAACTTATAGGTCTACAACATAACAATAACATAGCATACTCATCCTTCTGTAGCCTACCATACTTGATCAACAGAGAAAGTAGATTTCAGACTGCCAAGTATCAACTACTGTGCACTGTTACTGTTAAGCCATTGATGTTGCATTTTATTGCTTCAAGTATTGTTTAAGAAGGTGCCTTTTTCAACTAGATTAATTTCAGTCCAATGATGCTGAATGGATCTGCAACAAAAGTTATTTTTAAGTAGGCCTACACATGTCTATCTAAAAATAAAATAAAAATAACTGCCCATGTGGGGCCAAAGTAGCTCAGCACTCTTCCTTGCAAAACCGATCCTCAATCTCTGCAGGCGAGAATGTAGGTCACTAAACTAGCCCCCTCCCCCATCCACGGGGGACCATACTTTGCCGAATCTATCGTTGTGCATTCCTATTAGTTAATGATTATTGATCAGTGAGAGTGATCTATTCCAATTGGTACTAGAAATTTCAGTAAGGGAGACAGTGATATGCCCCATAACAAACAAACACACACCCTCATTGTGACATTGCACAATCCGCAAAGAATATACCGGCTAGTAGCCGTTAGTAACTTACACGGGATGAAAACTCGACGACTTGTTCTGGTAGGTGGCAGTAGGAGACCAGCCAGACGACATAGAAAGCCAAATCTATGAGCTTGTGTTGAAGTACATTGGGAATCCCAACTCGATAATCCTGGCTGTAGTGACGGCCAACACAGACATGGCAACTAGCGAAAGTCTGAAAATAGCTAAAGATTGTGATCCCGATGGCCGACGTACACTTGCCGTTGTCACCAAACTGGATTTGATGGATGCAGGTAAGCGTCCTCCACTAAGATACTGGACGTCTCACTTGGTGTCAGCTTGTCATCTTATGTCAACGTTCGTGCATCATTTAATCTTGAAGCATTTTTTGTTTGTAAAATCTAGTGATGGAACATTGAAAATTTTCAATTGAAAATTTTCAATTCACTGAAAATTTTCAATTCACTGAAAATTTTCCGGAAATTTTCAACGTGGCTTGAAAATTTTCATCGAAAATTTTCAATATTTGGTTTTGTTTATATTTTGTAAGCATAGAACATTCAAATAGGTTTAAGCCAATTATGTGGTTGTAAAGATGGCAAAAAAAAAAACTATCAAACACTTCATTTGCTTAGTAGAAAGTTTAATAACAATGGATGATTGTGTAGTAAAATTCATGAAAAAACGACCAGGGCCTGTTGATTCGTTACTTTTCCCTTTCAATGCAGAAACATCAACACTAAGTTTTAAGGAAATAAAAGGTATATTGGGTCAACCAGCATGCGTTGATCGCCGGGAGGTATACACATTTTCTGAAGATTTGTCTATGTTCAAGAACTTGTGTTAAACATAGGCCTAGGTCTAGTTATTAAGTATTTTGTAAACTTAATTTATTCTTTTTAGTGTGTACCTGGCCTTGCCTTCAACCACTTGCTAGTGGTTACCGCTTATACAAACTACACCATACTGTTTTTCAAAATAAAAACCTTATAATCAGTGGGCTCATGTTTTATTTCGGGCACCGTTAGGGCTGTAACGTTTTTTTAACCTTGCGTATGAGAAAGCAACAATTTGTTTTGAATGTTACACATGTGGTTACATGTTACACCTAGTTTCGTGATACACAAACAACTTACATCTAATCAAACAATTGATTGCGTTTTTTTTTTTTTTTATTTTCAACAGTTTGAAAATTTTCACGAAAATTTTCAACCAAAAAAGTTTTCATGAAAATTCCCATCACTAGTAAAATCCTTCAATCTGCTTGGTTGGGTCTGGTTATTTTTCTCTCTAGCTCTTCTCACCTGAGAACCTCTCCTCAAGTAGTCTACCATTCCATTCTGTTACGTCTTACGTTAGAGCTTATTGTTTTGTGTTTATACTGGGTATTCATTTTTCAGTTTTTCTAGCCTGGACCCCTATTCTGTAACTGTTTTATGAAACTCCCGACATCGATTCGGGCCGCTATGGGTCGAAAGCGGGCGAGAGCGATTATGTAACTTTTTTATGCCCGATACCGCCAAATTTAACCTGGAATGGAAGCGTAAATCCCAATACGGACTCCGCACCTCTTTCTAGGCCGATATGCGTGTTAAACGTTGTGTTTGGCTTATTAACATTTGTTTTCAGCGAAAACCAGGAGACGATTTAGATTCTAACGAAGAAATATTGTACGTCGTAAGTTGAAATTTTTTTCTATAATTTACTTTATTAAATATTATTTTGTTGAGGTTATGTTAAACTATACACGTATTTACTGACTTAGCTTTAAATTAATATTCAATGCAGGTCTAGGCCTAAATATCCCCTCCCCCTAAAGGTCGTATGTCTAGGCCTAGACCTTCACAGCGTTAGCCCTACTCATATGTACACATAGTGGCAGCAGAATGCTAGGCCTAGTATGTTTTAAAACAACACTGAACAATGTTTTCAGTCGATGGCATTTTGAGGCTACAACCAAAAACAAAAGACTATCACAACATGACTTGTGCGAACTACGAAGCACTCGTAAGAGCCGAGTTTCTGATTGGTTACGACTTCGGCAGCTCCGTCTCTGTGTGATGTCCTCGGTTCGGCACGGCAGTCCCATATCGGCATACCTACATCGGACTACGCTATAGAATCGCTATTTTTTTATTTTCTCTCCAAACCCTCTATGGGAACGACTAATATACACGCTTTGGAATCGGCACGGATCCATATCGGGAAATTACAGAATAGGAGTCCTGTAACTTCCTCTCAAGCATTATTGATTCATTATCCACTTGTTGCAAATTTAGTACCAGAGGTGATGGACATTCCATTGTCTACTGACTAAAATTGCACATGAACAAGTGAAGTTACTTTCATTTTCAACTTGAATTTTGATGATGATACTGATTTTCTTTCAGGCATGTTCTTCAAATAATTTTTGTTTATTTTTATATAATATATATCTTGACCCCATTTCCAACATTAATTATCGGGTAGGGGGGAGTAGCGAAGTACTCCATGTCTTGGGCTAATGTCTTCGTTGCCGGCTAGCCAGGCCTGACTCAACCACCTCCTCAACCTCTTCCTCGATCTCTTCTTCCGTTACCAGAGGGCTGTTTAGTAGTTCCCTCCATCTCTCACGGTTTTCCCATAGTCTTTCTGCTTCAACTTCGTTCCATGATCTTCCTCTATTCTCCACACTGTCTTCGATCTGATTCATCCACTTGTCTCTTGGTCTGCCTACTTTCTTCTTATGCCCTTCTTCCTGTTGTTGTTCAAACTCTCTTCTTGGTATCCTAGTCAGGTCCATCTTTTTCATATGTCCAAACCAACGAAGACGTTCTCTCTCCAATCTTACTTTCACGCTTTCAACACCTAATCTTTCTCTGATCACACTACTTCTAATCCTGTCATTCTTTGTCACACCCAGTGTGCTTCTCAAGAACTTCATTTCTGCTGCCACTATTCGATTTTCCGATTTGAATCCCATGGTCCATGTAACTGTGGCATATGTCAGTTTTGGTAGAAAGTATAGTTTATATATAAGAAGTTTGCATTGTCTTGGGATTTCATCTTTCCAAAGTAGCTTCCTGACAGACTGGTAGAAGCTTCCTGCCAATGTGGTTTTTCTTAAAACTTCTGCGTCTATTGTTGCAATTTTAGATATCATACTTCCTAGATAATTAAAGGATTCTTTTGTGGATTTTTATATTTGAATTATTTTTTGTCACAGTAGAACTTTTATATATATATATATATATATAAATATATATATAGTTGGAACCAGGGGATCGAACCGGCTCGAATTGAAAACCGAAAACCGGAAAAAACCGTTATTTTTCCCGAACCGAAAACCGAACCGAAAACCGTTATGAAAAAGTGGTAAAACCGTAAACCGAAACGAAAACCGATATTTTGGGTTTCGGTTATCGGTTTATTTCGGTTATTTTCGGTACAAGCCTCCGTATATCAAAATCTCAAAATTGCAATATAAATAAAAATATAAAACAAAAAATGCAAAAGGAAAAATTATTTTTGGAAGGTCTGCGATTTGTTCCACTGGGATTTGGGAGGTCTTCCTTTGAAAGGTTGGTGATGACAATACTCGATGGATGGCTAAGTTCCTTTTATATTTGCAATAATAGGAACGGGAAGTATACACAATGGTAACAACCTTCGGCACCATGATAGTTGGTTGACATATTGTTAACAATTAGAAGATGTGTTCGGCGAAGAACACAAAACGCACCGACAGAAGATTTTGGTTTCCACTTTCCTGGAAGTTATAAATCAAGAACCTTGGAGACAAATATGCCTACATAAATATTATGTTGAGTCTTGACCGTTGACACTTATCAGATAATTACAGGTTTAAGACGAGACACCGCTGTCGGAACACGTGCAAACCCCACCCTCGAACATAAAACAAACTTTTGTGGCAAATGACCATGCACTGTTACTTTTATGTCAGTTGCGTTTCAGCTTCCGTTTCGTAGATATGGGTAGGAAAAAAGAATATGTATTTCGTAACTTTTTAAATTTAACGCAACCACAAATGAGTCGTCGTGCTAGATACAGGACTGCAACGTGATCATGAAGGTAAGAGATTCGATAATACAGTATTACAAAAAAAATAGTGATTTTTTGTATGCTATGTCCTCACTTTTAAAATGTCAAATACGAACATTGCTGAACCGGTTCGAACCGGTTTAAACCAGTTCAAACCGAACCGTTATTTTTTATTTGCTCGAACCAAAAACCGAACCGAAATTAAATATTTTCGGTTCGATCCCCTGGTTGGAACTCAGAACAAGATAAAACATGTTCTAGTGAGGGGAAAGGTACAGAAGGACGACAGCTTTCCTGAGAAAGTAGATAGGTCGCTTAGAGAAACATATAGATGAGAAGACAAATAAACTGAGACGTTTCGGCCAACTAGTGGTCTTGATCACTGAGCCTTTTGGGCTCCTCAAGTATACACTATATATATATATATATATATATATATATATATAGTGTATACTTAGAGGCCATATATATATTGTATAGCTAAAGTAGCCTAAAGTGTATTTTTAAGTTGCCAAAATATGTAAACTTAATACTTAAAGGGGTTCTCACCCGCTAGATTTATTTTTTACCATATGATCTACTGCACCACACCAATCGATAATGAACCATTAAACATCGTGAGTTGAAACCTGTGAATTGTTATTAATTAATGAAATTTCTGGTTAACTGCCGCGGCGACTGTTGGTGTCAGCCGGCTTTTGGTGCGAGTGTACTCGAAGCGATAATATCTAAAAAAAATAGACGGCCTTGGTGTACTCAATTCGACACCGCATAGCAGACCGCGTTCATTGTGCATGCGTTGACTATTTCCCCTCCCAATACTACTCTCTCTCTCTCTCTCTCTCTCTCTCTCTCGCTTGGCTTACTTGACACCAACTCGACAGTCGACACCCGCCGACTCGACGTGCACAGCAACGCACAGCAACGCTCAAAACAAAATGGAGCACCCGATTACACATCTTTATTTTGTACCTGAACGGAAGCTCCGATTACAAAACCAAAATATACGAAATACGCAGAAAAGAAAGACGCAGCGAAAAGTATTACATCATTTTTTTTTTTTAGCAGAATCCTCCAAGGTCCCAAGGCATACAGGTCGACCCAATGCTATTTCTTATGGGAGATTTTCGCCGATGGGACCTAGCTCGAAAATCACTAACTTTGATATTTTTTCCCGGGTTATGGTGAACCCGATTTCTTTTCATTTAGTCCCTAATTTCATAGCTAATCAGCCTTAGTTAAACATATTTTTTTGGTGTAGCGGGTGAGAACCCCTTTAAACAACCAAAAACTAAAACAGTAAACTATGAAAAAAATCCTGTTGATGTAAAAATAAAAATGTACTTTTAATGGTATGTATCATTAGTACATTAGCAGGAGCTAACTATTGTAATGTTGCAGTATTAAAATTTGTTCAAGAATTGCTCCATTACAGTAGGCTATTGTATGTATTTGGATTTAATACAACTTTTTTTTTTAGTAGGTAGGTTTACTTATTTTTCTGTCTATCCAGTTTAGTCAAAAACGTGATCCAGCAATAAACAATCTCGGCTAACATAACTGCTACACAGCACGTAGGCCTACCTGATCCCTACAAATTATATCAAAGGGATAGTCAGGTGAAAAACTAAAAAATCACCAATGAGTCATAAGTGCATGAAATTCAGTTATGTGTAAAATAAAATTGATATAGGTTGCTTCAATGGAAGACAAAAATTAGTGAACATTTAGCTATTCTATAAGATTCACTTCGCCAGCTCTGCTGTATTTTTGTTCTAAAGGGTAGTACAGCTGTTTCGGTTCTGAGCTCGTTAGCGCCTTCCCGATAGACAGAGCACTCATTGTGTAATACGAGACCAGCCAGCGCTCCGCGAAACACTCCGCGACTGCGGACAGTGCCGCTCAAAACAGATTGCAACTTTTCTACACATCGAGTAAAAAAAAAATTAATTGCAGGCCATTTTGTAGAAGTACACGTTCGTACTAAAAAGCATGTTATTGGTAGAGAAACGATGCACATTAAACCTCCTGATCGATTTTTGATAAGTGCCCTATTTTAGCGGTGGTTTTACTATCTCGAGGCGACATTTTTTTTACATGGGAATTACCATGAGAAAAGTTGCTCGGTGCTACTTGGTAGCAACAAGCCAAAAAATCGCGTTTTCTTTGATTTGCTAACTGCCTGCTTTTAGAGTATGGTATCTTTTAGTCATGTTTTCCATATTTGAGGGTGAACATTTACAAATGGTAGTTTTTTAGTTTTTCACCTGACTAACCCTTTAAGGGTACACTGAAAATTCTCGATTTTTGAGAAATTCCTGACTTTTTTTTTTTTTTGCATTTTGATTATTGATCCCTTGTTTATCATTAAACAAAGTAGTAATTGGATCCAAATGTGTTGAAAAACATGTTAGCTGCAGCAGCGTGAGCGGTTTAACCATGTTACAGCGAGCAAATCGGTGTTTCACAAGGCTTTATCTCAGTATAATTTTTTCTACGTTTCTAACAATTCTTTTCGCTAAAACTTTTACACAAATGGACTTAGAGCATTGATGTTTTGTGTGTGTACAAACAAGATACAGATGCAGACAATCAAAAAGGGGATTTTGGAAAAAGTGTTTGGTTTAATTTTTAAAAAATGTTGAACATTTTTTTTATGAAAAATGTACTTAAAAATATAATGTTCATAATTAAAAATGTATAACTTGAGTTGTAAACAAAAAATTGAAAATCCGGTTTTTGATTGTATCAATTGCACATTCGTTAACAGAAAAATAAATTCAATTTTTTTTTTTTGCAAAAAATGAGATACTTTTAGCATTTCCCTGGTACATTGTTTATGAATGTAAAGTTTAAAAAAAAAACACAAAAAAAATTCGTTTTTTCTTTTTTATTTTTTTTATTTTTTTCTTTAAGCAACTTGAGGTTAATCCAAAATTTGAAGTAGTTATCTTTACAAGTGGCTGAGATACCATTTTCAGTGTACATTCCCCTTAAGGTGAGGTATCTAGGTAACTAAACTTTTTTAAATTAAGGTTTTTTGATGAAGGTTGATGAATATTGATATTATGTCTGCAAAAAGTGGTTTAAAAAAAATTGCACTTTTATTTTTTACGTGTACTGATAGCTTCAAAAGTCTTTACGTTCATGTACCAACACCTCTAGACCATATTTGTCAAGTACACAAAAATGTAGTATGCTGTAGGTTGCTATCTTAGGAATGATGGTATACAATTTTAAAACACAATTATGTGACCAGTTTGTTTTAATGAATTTTTCCGTGTCCCGGTGAAAAGGCACTTGAGTATATGCTGTTTTTACTGTTCCATAACTTAATTATGAAAAGAGTCACTTTCAAGAAATAAAGTGCATATCATGCGCTCAACCCTTATCTTCCCAAAATGCTTGCAGTCTCAAGCCTACGTAAAAAACTTTTCGAGTGTTGGTGAAATACGTACACGGATGTAAAGCGCACCAGTTTGCTCGTGTCGCAGTCCAGCCGTAACTACTTTAGGGGTCTAGACAGGTAATTTGCGCAAAGAAATTGTCTCCTTGTGTCCTAGCACCCCTCAACAGTAGTTAAGAACGCAATTGTACAGATTCAATCCAAGTATTGGAGGGAAACATGACACCAAGTAAGCGGAGTGGCGCCTCGCCAGGCGTGACCTTGCTTTGACAAGAGCCTGCGCTCGACTGAAATCAGAACGAAGCCCGCGGAGGTTGGTCGGAGTTGTGGTAGTGGGGGGAGGAGGGGTACACTTCATACGTCACACACATTTACAAGTAATTCCTAGCAAAAGTGTTTTTTCAGGGGGGGTAGATTCACCTTAAGATGCATGTGTAAGTGATGAGATGTGGCAAACAAACACCTGTTGGTATTGGAGTTCTATTCTACATCCTTTCCAATACCGATTTCTGTCAAAATCCTTCCATTATAATGGTCATTTCAAAATTTTGTCCAAAACCTGTGTCTCTCCTCTTGTGGATGAGCAGAAAACATATTGAGGCCTACAGTGTTGTGAATGTATAAGTAAATTGAGAATAGTGACAAAAATTAATTTGCTTAATATAAAATTTGGTAGTTTGAACTAAAAAAATCAAGACTAAAACAAGAATATTTTACTAATATGTTAGCACTTGTTCTACTTTGTACATACTAGTAGTACGTATTGAAACTAGCACACCTGTAAGATAGCCTTCACTGATATGTGTTAAAGTTTATCTATTTTTGGTTTTGCATTTAGGCCTACTTGATTAATAATTTACATACATCTAAATGGTTACAGTGGTACTGGTTTAGTTACCATTTATAATATGAATTTAACCCTCCGATGTCTTGTAAGTTTTAACTACCTATATTCTTTTAAAACTAAACGTAATTTTCCGGCCATAGGCCTAGTGAATTTATGTTTCATAAATGTCTGCTAAAAATAATGTTAATCTTGTATGGCTATCTTGTTAGGGCCTATGTGCTGATTTTAACACCATAATTAATTAATTATGTGCATTTGTCTTACAAGACATGTGTACCCTCACGTGTGCATATTATAACAGATCAGATTCAAGAACCCGATGAACAAATACTTTCTGTACAATTTAAAGGTACAGATGCCATTGAAATCCTATGTGGCCGAGTTATTCCTGTGAAATTGGGAATTATTGGCGTTGTCAACAGATCACAGCAAGACAATATTGATAACAAGGTAAATATGAAGCTCGCCTAATTATTAACCATTTTAGCCAAAAGTACCTTGGGCTATCCTCTATAGTCTATATTTCTAGCATAAAACACATCCTTCTGCCAGTATGCATAGTACTATTATTAGTACTACTAACAAGCAATTTTCTACATGCCCAAATGAGTTGTTCTCGCAATGCCGGTAGGACATTGTATGTTCTATCGTTAAATTTGAAACAATAGTCAATAATATTGGCTGTTTGGAAAACATTGTCACATAAACGTCTCAAATCCTGGCTACATGCAACCTAGTACCGTACATAGCGGATAGCAAAGCTGGTACAAGAAAAGATCAATGGCAAAGGAACTGCTTGGAGTGTATATACAGAGTATGCAAGATGTATGGGCATAGGCAAGGAACAAGACAAAATGCCCATGGGCATGGATCTGAAGAAATGGGGGTCACACCTTTATTAGTTAACATTGACCTGTCAGATTTCTCAAACAACAGCCCAAAAATGTTAATTGTTTTTTGGATGGGACATGCCCTCAACAACACACATTCTATCAAAAATTAGAATGCACTATAGGTTTTGAGTGCAAAACTAAAAATTGTAATTGTGATGTGGATTTTTGAATGTTTTCAACACCTGTGTTCATCACGTAATTATACTGATGTATGTATCCCTCTTGGACATATTGTGTTAAATGTGCTATAGGCCTACTAATTACGGTTTTCTTTTCTTTTGCCTAATGATATAGTCTATAAATGACTCCTTAAAAGATGAAGCTGCGTTTCTTCAACGGAAATACCCAACGCTTGCCAATCGAAATGGAACTCCGTACCTTGGAAAAACACTCAATCGACTACTCATGCATCATATCCGAGAATGTTTACCAGACTTAAAGGTAAAGTGTTTATGGCGTTCACTTACTTGCATGGGCAGTTTATTTGCATTTAAAGGACATCGAAACCCTAGCTCTATTTAATATCCATAAAATCTATTGATTTATTTTAAAAATTATAGCGAAAACTAGAACCCGCATACCCACTCCAGGAATTAGCTATAAATTATTTTCGTGTTGATAATATTCCCTTGAGCACGGCCGTTTTTTATGGTCGTGACGTAGCGTTTACTAGTCCCGTGCCGCTAGCATCGGCGGGAGACGCGATATGTCGTACGCGCGTCTATTTACCCTGTCATAGCAAACGAACTATTAGCGGTAGCGCACTGAACTCCATTACACGTTAATCTGCAATGTTTTCTCGTCCTACTCAATGCTTCTACGAGAAGAATATCTAACTTACGTAATTGGAAAAATTGATTTTAAATAAGACAAGTTTGCCGTATTAACTCGCATATTTCAAAGTCTGGTTAGTATATTTTGTGACGGCATTTTTGTCATTTTGGAAGGCTTGACATAATACGACATGCATGAAGAATTAATAAAAAATTACGGTATGTCGATATAAAAGATAACCCGCAAGCAGTGATTTAATGAATAAGTGTTGGTATTTGACATTTACCTGGGCAACTAGCCTGGCTGGAGAAGGTTTTCAGCGGCGGCTAGGAGGTGGTCGGTCCGCAAAGCATTTCTTAAAACATCGGGTCTAGTTTCCTTGGTAGCAGCAGTTAGTTCGATTTTTTATTTATTTCACTTTTAATCACTCACAGCGAATGCAACAATAATATAACACTCAATAAAACTGAAGATTACATTCGTTTCAATGTCGATTTACTGCTGCAGATCATAACTATAATGTTCAGCTTATAGAGAGTTCCGATATTTTGTACTTACTATATAATTTGTATTTACTAATAGAAAAGTCTGTATGTAACCTGCCCAGGGCCAACATTCTTCACGTGACTAACGAGTTATTTTGGTATTAGGATAAGTGGCTGACAGGTGGGGGAGGGGGATGTCTGAAGGCTGGTTGTAGGACTAAATTGCAGCAACAACATCATGACAGAAAAAACTCGAAATAACTCTTCATTTAGGGATGCCGACTGCCAATAGCGGGTATCGAACCAACAACCTGGCAAATGAGAGGCTTGTGTGCTAGTATATTTGAGTAGTGTATATACTCAAAGCTAAACTATCAGCTATTGTACATTGTACTTTGTACATTATCCCTATTGTACAATATATTGGGTACAATTATACTCAAAGCTAAAACATTGTACTTTGAACTTTATCCCTATTGTACACTAGCATACTGGGTATAATTTGTCTGATATTAATTATTCTTCATGTTCTGCTGGTTAATGTTTTTGGAATGTGTATTAAACAATAGCACGTCAAGAGTAGCTGGACAACACCAACGCTGGAAGCGCAGTGCGGGCGTAAAAACAGTGATACAACGTGAATACACATCATATAACTGTACGCACATCCTAACACAAATTACAATACCGTATTTTTTTAATAATTCTTCATGCATGTCGTATTATGTCAAGCCTTCCAAAATGGTAAAAATGTCCTCGCAAAATATACTAACCAGACTTTAAAATATGCGAGTTAATACGGCAAACTTGGCTTATTTCAAATCAATTTTTCCCATTACCTAAGCTAGATATTCTTCTCGTTGAAGCATTGAGTAGGACGAGAAAACATTGCAGATTAACGTGTAATTGAGTTCAGTGCGCTACCGCTAATAGTTCGTTTGCTATGACAGGGTAAATACACGCGCGTACGACATATCGCGTCTCCCGCCGATGCTAGCGGTACGGGACTAGTAAACGCTACGTCACGACCATAAAAAACGGCCGCGCTCAAGGGAATATTATCAACTCGAAAATAATTTATATCTAATTCCTGGAGTGGGTATGCGGGTTCTAGTTTTTGCCATAGTTTTTAACATAAATCAATAGATTTTATGAATATTAAATAGAGCTAGGGTTTCAATGTCGTTTAAATACGGTATCTAGAAGTTCCCTGAAGCCACTATGCATTTTGTATTTTTTCCTATCCTGCAACCACTTCTCCCACTCACCTAAACAGTCCATTCAGCTTTCTCTCAAAATCAACTACTGTATATACCGGTATGTATTTACAACACATCATGTGTACAGCCTCTGGCCAGTCACCGTGATGCATCACGGAAAAACTTGTACTATCGTAAACAACATTTTGTTACGAGAGTCAAAAGCGGCTGCTGTCTTGGCAGCCGCTTTTGACTCTCGTAACAAAATGTTGTTTACGATAGTACAAGTTTTTCTGAAGTTTTTCCGTGATGCATCACGATGACTGGCCAGAGGCTGTACACATGACCTCGCCTACCCTTCCACCCAATTGATTCAGGAATGCTGTACTACTCAAATAATATGCCAATAATTAGACCTTTACAAGTATTCAATGGTTTATTTCTGTGGTTCAAAATTGTCTAAGAGTGATGGAAGTTATTACCTTACCTGCTCAACAACTACAAGTAGTAGAATCTGTTCTGTATAGGCCTACTCTTATTCTTGCTTGAGCAGGTGTATCTACCAAGTATCTGTCGTATTAACTTATTTCATAAATTAGTTATCTGTGCTTGTAGCAATGATTTAGCTCTGTGTTGTGTGCATGCATAGTCTAAAGATGGTTTGATTGTATTTTCAGACACGTGTGAATGTGATGGTTTCACAATTCCAATCATTATTAAATTCATATGGAGAAGATGTGTCCGACAAAAGCCAAACCCTCTTGCAAATTATTACAAAGTTTGCTTCTGCTTATTGTTCAACTATAGAAGGGACATCCAGGAACATTGAAACCACAGAATTGTAAGTTTGTTCTTTGTGTACAGTTATAGAAGTTGTATTTTATAGTAATAGAACAAAAGTTTTATAAAATTACTTACCAATACATTCTATCTTTTCTCACAAGTCACAACGTTCAATATTTCACTTTTTAGTTTTTGTACATTATCATCTGTGGCTTGGTTTATCCTCTAGAACCTTTATTCCTACTCCTCTCAGCATAGTACAGTTCATCTTAGAATAGTTTACATGCTTGCAAAAAATCTTGAAACGTAAAGATATCGAAAACATGCAAAAAATAACCTTTTTACTATGCATACTTAATACCACAATTGAGATCTTTTCACGTCTCTAGGGATAATACTTCCTTGTCGATAACATGACATCTGTGGCTTGTAGGCAATAATGTCAATGTTTTGTGTTTAGGTGTGGAGGTGCTAGGATATGTTACATCTTTCACGAGACATTTGGTCGCACGTTAGACTCGATTCATCCACTAGCTGGCCTCACAAAGATGGACATCTTGACAGCAATACGAAATGCAACAGGCCCGCGGCCAGCCTTATTCATTCCAGAGGTCTGTCACATGGTTGTATCACAATAACTGTGTCTGTGTAATGTTGTTAAAATAGGGAATGCTCCTTAACTTTTGGTTTATGATAGTTTTAACAGTAGTAGTATGCAAAGCTGCCCTGCAAAAGATTTTTTATTATTAAATACATTTTAACTACTTTTCCGAAGGTTTGCAAAATGCATGTTTGAATTCCACGCCTAAACAGCTCACCGCCTGTCCCGGCGGCTGTGACGTCATGGTTCGCTAGAGCTGTGTGACCGTGCGGCCGTACCGCTGGTATAGTGTGCCCGTAACTATCGAACGGGACACTTGTAATTAAAGTGGGGCATATCAAAAGTTTTGCAATTTAGTTCTCTTTTAGATAAAAGAAAGAAAGAATAAGAAAAAACACATTTGAGTGTGCTGGGTCGAAAACCGCAAAACGCGGTTGAAACAATTCCATACATTGCGAAATGTATCACATTAGGGCGGTAGGAGGGGGTGGTCCAAAAAAAAAATAAAAAATGTAAGAACGTAGCCAGAAGGGGAGCATCGGATACTGCAGCGACAAAAAGTGAAAAAATTCATTAGTGTGGGCGTGATGGCTTTCGGAAAAAAAAACTGAAAATCGGAAAAATCCACACATTTGTCGCTTCCACCCAAAAAGTCTTGGGGAAAAAGTCGGAAAATGGAAAATCCAACAACACAATCGAAAAGCTGGGAAAATTTCAGTCATGGACATTGTCCAGTAAAAGTGAATTTTCCACTTTGGAAGGTCCAAAATGGGCAAAGTGCGGGGAAATCTATTAGAACGTAAACACAATAGCCGCTAGCGAACTATGACGTCACGCGCCGTACTAGCCAATCACAGAGCATTTTCGTTCCAGCTCCACATAGCCAAACTTAAAACTGTGTTAAATACACCAAAAAATACTTATATTTATGAAATAAATATATTTTTGGAATCAACTCTTACTATATTTGATGTAAGTAACAATTGTGCCGTATTATAAACTTAAGGAGCATTCCCTATTGTACATATTAATATTTTATACATATTAGGGTTGCCACTAGAGATGGGCCGATTCCAGATTTGACCGATTCCGATTCCGATTCTTAAATTATTGTGTGCGATTCCAATTCTTAAACGATTCCGATTCTTATACTTACCAAGCTTAGGCATAGCCTGTAAATAAACGCATATATGCCTATGTACTAGGGCCTATTTTGAGGAAGGTTGGTTAAGTGCAAGAATAATGAAAGGAACTATATTTGTTTACAATTAATTCAGTCCTTGACTTGCTACTAGGGATGTCAACGATTACGATTAAATCGATTCGATTAATCGATTATTTATCTAAAACGATTAATCGATTATTTAAAAAAAAAATCGATTTTAAATTTTCGCGCTTTTTTAAATTTAGTTCTTAAGATCTGCCGCCTATTCGAGCTCGAGCGCTAGCGCTAGCATCGCTATTGCTCAGTTTCATTTACAGACACAGTAGGCCTAGGCCTAGGCCAATGCCTAGGCCTAAGAACAGCAACAGCATAACTTTGCGTCATAATTTGAGCCGAATTTCCAGTCATATTTTGAAATTTGAATAGCTGTGTCTAGTCGCCTACCCTAGACCCAGCATTCGACGCCTACGATCTATAATAATACGAGTTGTTATGTTTGTTCACAAATAACAAGAGAAGTAAGGTTAGAAAAGTCGCTACGATTTTTAGTTCACATCACGTAAATTTTAATTACGCTGCACATGAAAATAATAATATTACGACGCATATTCAGCATACTTAATTACTTATTGGTTAAAAAAAAACGGGAAGTGAATAACTATAGCCCTTCAGGCCTAGCTAGGACAGAAATTATCGTCGAAATCTTGGACAGAACATAACCAAAATACTCCGTGACGTAAAATATATCGATAGTCGAAAAGAAGTCGAATTGCGAACTCGTGGCTTGCGCGGGCAATTCAAACTAACCGAAACCAGACCGAAGTTTGGAAGAAACTTGCTACTATACCGACATTTAACAAAACGATTAAAATCGATTAATAATCGATTATGGAGGTGAAAGTGAATTCGATTATCGACTATAATAATTTAATCGTTTGACATCCCTACTTGCTACAAACATAATTTATTTAAATTTTTAAATGTTGTTGATGATATAATTGGTCTTGCTTTATCTTGTTATTTCAAATTTCCACACAATGCCAGAAATCTTGACTTAGTTTTATTTAATATTTAAATTACATTCAATCAATACTGGCAGCCTACTTAAAATTAGGCCTAGAAATGGAGCACATATAGGTTGGCTAGGCTTTGATATTGGCTACGTCACTTTGTGGTGAAGGCCTATGTTTTACAATGTTAACATAAGTAAAATATAATTATTATCATTCCCACACCTCACTTCTCTTTCGTTTTGACCCTGAAGCCATGTTTACGATGTTTTCAGCAAAGATAATACTAGGTTTACAGTTTCACATCACACACACATCGCAAAAACGATGATGACAGATGACTCCACAACTTTTCAGTCAAGACTGGTGTAAAACACACTACGATTGGCTCAGCCATGAGAACCAATGAGAACGCTTGGTTTTGTAAGAGATTTTGTGATTGGTTGAAAATCGACCAATGAGAGAAAGGCGCGCTTTTTAAAATACAGTGGGGCTCGGGAGTGTGTATACGTAATGTTGTGCGACATTGGCGATCTTTTCAATAGGAATCGGAATCGCTCAAATGACCCAAAAAATTGGGAATCGCGATTCTTACGATTCTTAGAGAATCGGTGGAATCGACGGAATCGGTTTTGGAATCGGCCCATCTCTAGTTGCCACCTTTATCTTATGGTAATCCGGGACAATATTCCCCCAAAATGAGGCGGCGTGGACGAGCTGGGATCTGGGGCCAAGCCCCAGCCGCCGGAGGCCATTTACGGCAAATTTTTTTCCGAAGACTTAATTTTAGAAGTCTAAAACAAGTTTTATGGCAAATTTGTATTCTAAATAACGGTGAAATATACAGCTAAGTTATAGATCAAATTAGATTATTTGTTGATTGTTTATTGCATTTTATAGAAGGCCCTTTAAAAACGTATTGTAAAATTAAAAACAGTGAAATTAATCACTAAACTTGGCTTTCGGGTATAGCCTACGTGAGTGAAATTAATGTAAAAATTAATAATGAAATGTAAATATGTAATGTAAGAGATATGTTATTGCAAAACACATGAAACTAAAATAATTACAAAAAAGATGAACTAATACATAGTAATGAAACAAAATGTGTT
The DNA here is from genome assembly GCA_945910005.1 of Isoperla grammatica. Lineage (NCBI taxonomy): Eukaryota > Metazoa > Arthropoda > Insecta > Plecoptera > Perlodidae > Isoperla > Isoperla grammatica. The sequence goes on from OX246745.1 coordinate 31,009,919, forward strand.
CATAATATTATCAACGACTTTGAAGTGAAGCCTACAATTGCGTAACCTGGCACTAGGCAGGCTTAGGCAGATGGCTTCGACAGCTTTTCCTTGACTGCGCTTAGGCGACGACAACACTATCTGTAGAAGAATAGGACACTTCAATATTTATTAAGTCAACGTTACACCTTGATTTTGTTCAGAAATTGTTTGCACACAAAATCACAAATATATTCTTACCTACCACTTTCTATAGAGCCTACGCGGAAGTGCTGGCCGTGGGAGTAGGTGCCCTGCCTCAGTGCTTCGTTTTTTCCATATGTATTTAGAGTTGCGCGATTTTTTTGTGATTTTGAATGGAAAGTTGGCCAGTACCTTTTTTTCTTCCTTGGCCTGACGGGATCCACGTTGTCTTCCCGATGATTCTAGACCATGCAGTGCGCATACTTGCGTTTCTAAAGTTAGAGCGCAGACGAATGACAACAGGATGTTCTTGAGGTCTCATTGCAGGCTCATTGTTAAAAAATTCCCTGTAAATCATTTTACAGTCTTGTTCCCTTCAAACTATCCTATTCTTCCCTTATTCAAACTACCCTGGGTTGACACGCTGAGTGCGACTGCTTTACCTCAAAAACATTTCCTCCCCAAATTCATCGTTTCTTTCGTTTCTACACGTTTTTTTTGTATTCGTCGTTCTTATAATTTTTAGGCGTTTTATTATATTTGTAGTTTAATAATTTTTATAAAAATTTCCTCAAAACCGGGATTTTTCTCGTCCCGGCAGCACGAAGTCGGGACTCGGGACATTCCCTTCATAAACGGGACTGTCCCGGTCATTCCGGGACGGGTGGTAACCCTATTTGATATACGTCTCTGCTACTTCCAGAACTCCAACCTGCCTACATGAGATGAGCGTTTGGGCTTTCACTTTTAATACCCAACTATATTAATCCCAACTCCCAACGTAACTAGTCTGGTGCTGTAGTACAGTATGTAGTTACAGTGTTTCAGGTATAGATCTCATGTATCAGGTTGTATGCTGCAAAATAATTTTTTTTTTTTTTTTTTCCCTTTTTGTGCCAAGATGGCTTTTTCAGCCATTCTTTTGTCTTACTATCCAATATAAAACAGCTTCCTTTTCTGGCCTGCTCGTATCATTGGGCAGGGAGTCAATAAAATCCTTGAGGGTAGCACATCTAAAAAGATGTGCCCTGTCTTGTACTTCAGAGCCACACAATTTGCACGTTGCCGGTTCTTTGCTGATGTTAAAGCGGTTCAGGTGATGCTGTAGGACGTCATGGCCTGTTGCCAGCCGGAACTGGGCGGTGGCCGTCTTTCTGGACCAATTCTTATCAGGCCCTCTGTTGATCTCTGCCCACCAGCTTTTGGCTCGTAAGGCCTCTTCATATGTGCTTTTGTACGCCTTTTTGATGGCTGTCTTGATCTTGATTTTAGCCCCTCTGAAGAACGTAGCCGCGGTTTGTGGAGGAGCAGCTTTCGCGGCTTTTTTGGCCAAGAAATCAGCTTTTTCGTTGCCCAGGATCTGGCAGTGGCTAGGGATCCATTTAAATTATATCCAAATAAATCCAAATAAATTAGCTACTTCATAGACCCATCCCATCTTAACCAAAGTAATCCTCTTCAAGACAAACTTCAAAGTATACATATTTTCTTAGGTTTCGTTTGAACTTCTTGTGAAACGTCAAATTCGTCGCCTGGAGGAACCATCCCTGCGCTGCGTGGAACTAGTTCACGAGGAAATGCAACGTATCATCCAGCATTGCGGCACGGAAGTTCAACAGGAGTTGTTGCGATTTCCTCGCCTTCACGAGCGCATCATGGATGTAGTCACGTTGCTGCTCCGGAGAAGATTACCTTTCACAAACTCGATGGTAGAGAATTTGCTCTCAATCGAGTTAGCGTATATCAACACTAAACATCCTGATTTTCATCAAGATGCTACTCTAGTTTCATCACTTCTCAAATCTGTGGAAGAAGATGAACGCCAGCTGCGAATTGTAAACAAAAGAATTTCTACGAATTTTTCACCGACACCCCACTTCCTGCAAGAGCATGAAAAGGAACTACCTAAGGTAAATCTTTAATCTTTAACCACCACTGTATTGACCGGTGTATTGATTTGAAATTAACTGTCTTCCCTTCCCACTCAAGGATACATATTTATATATCAGTCCTAAAGTAAGCTTTAAAGATTTAGCCAATAGGAAGGCATATTATTTACAGTCGATTAACTTAGGTACTTAACGTAACTAACTTACAATGCTACCAGCGATATAAAATCATTTTACAAGGAATAAACTTTGTCATTATTCGAGAACCTATTGTTTTCGATTGATATATTTTGTAGGCCTATGGATAATTTTGTATTCAATATCGAAGTATCGGCACTCTTTTATTATTGTTACATATTAATCAATTGACACCTCTTCTGTTGATCTCATATATGATAGCCTAATATTGCATGCTCAACAGAACCAGAGTGACCATGAGCCTCAAGCAGGGGGTGGTTGGCTCTCGAGTATCTTGCCCGGCCGTGGCATAGAACCTCCGACAGGATCCCGGCCAGCTACTTCGAGTGGACCTGAAACTCCTCAGAAGCCAATCAATCTTCTGCCCCAAGTGCCCTTGCAGACTGGTCGCAGGCTTTCCGAGAGGGAACAGCGGGATTGTGATGTCATTGGTAAGGACAATTAGGCTATTATTAGTTTTGTTGTACATACATGTTATTAATAGGGATGTGCGAGTACTCGAAAATTCGAGTCGAGTCGAGTAGTTGCCACTTGACTCGAGTGTTCGAGTATTTTTTACGAAAGTCGAGTCGAGTCGAGTAGTTGTCGACGGAGCCGCCGAATCCGAAAGGTTTAACTTTCTGGCAACAGGTAGCGCTACCAACAAATCGCGCAAGAATCGATTGTAAAATCGATATGTTTTAGGCCTACGTGACGAGCATGCAGGCCCTGTCAGCTTATTTTTGCCGTCATAAACACCACTGTAACCATTGTGGATATTGATTTCAATTTATTTTAACGCAATATCCGAATGTAGAGGCTTATTTAAGTCGTTTTTCATGACTCTGTCCTTGATTACGTGCTGCGTAGTGAACTGTCAACAGGCGGCCGCCTCCATTGCACTCGCTTGCGTCTATCGCGATCTCGCTTCCACTCGCGCGTCCTGCGACTAGCGCTTTCTCTCTCTCTCACGGCGGCCGATAGCAGCCGACACGGCGAACTACTTCGTTGCGTCTCGCTCAGACCATTGTTCTCTCGCTCTTTCTCGTTCGGCCGCATCTGTTCCGTTCTCACTTGCCGAGTGCCAGCCTGAACCAAGGGATGGCTCGCGCAAAATACGCGCGATCTGCAAATATTGGGGGGGGAGGGGGGGGGGCGCTTGAGAGTGTGCGGTATCCTTTGATACGGGTCAGTCTGGACTAAAAGGGGCCGTGGACGAATATTTAAGTATTTAAGCAAGCAGCAAGCATAGTTGAAAGTTCCCATTTAACATTATTTTTTTAATCAGTTATTTTAATTTAACCTGTTACAAAAATTAACTGGTTAACCAATATTGTAAGGTTAATAGAAGAGTAGAGCCCCTCACTCATAAACGCTACCTATTATGGGTAGATCAAAGTAGCGCACATGCTGCAGTCTAATTTATGCAGTACTGTGTAAGAATGAAGGTCTGCAAATTAATTTTCTAATATGAAAAGGATGGATGGAGACTCGACTCGACTCGACTCGATACTCGCGAGTATTTAAAACTCGACTCGATACTCGACTCGAAGTCAAAAAGCACTACTCGCACATCCCTAGTTATTAACAATAATATTCATTAATTACCTAATTAATTAATATTTATTCTATTAATATTTATTTTTATAAATATTATTTTTCTAATCATAAATATATTAATTAATTATATTAATAATAATAATATTAGTTCCCTCTGTACTGCAGGCATCCATTACTTTTAATAGATTAAACACATGTACCATAGGTATTAAGTATTATTAGATAGCACTTTCCTGTTACATTTTCTATTATGTTTACTTGTTTACGTCACAGCCAGTTAGTAGGCAGAAAAGAGCGTGCTGACCCAGCAAACACAGGCGTGTAGGCGCGGCACTTGGCCGGTACCGTTGGTGCTGGCAAGGTAACGGACACCGGCATGACGTTGGTTAGTGTTCACCGGCCGGGTACAGGTAGCACGATGGCAGTAAATGCGCATTTGGTGTAGGACAGCCGGCAACGGCTCGAGTTCATCTTCTGTGCACCATAAGCGTGCCGGCTAAACTACGCGGGCCCGTCTCCGAGCCGGTAGCATGTGGCCCGTACACGGCCCGTGCCCATGACCCGTTCCTTCCCGGTGCTGTGCCGGTGTATTCATAGAAATACATTTTTATCTCAGGTTGGGCCGTACAAATATTGTTTTATGTACACAGAATACATAATTTCATCATTTTCACTACACTTTGTATGTTAATTATGCTAATCTTCTTTTATTGACTACAGAGAATATTCAGCAAAAATATACACGTGCCTATGCCCACCCCCGCCCCCGCCCCGCCATAATCAGATTTTCCCCAATGTCATTGGCATATACATTGTGTTGGTGTTTTTGTTTATAGTTGACGTTTCATTGTGAGTACGTTTTCACGTGGACGATTTTAGTATTATCCAACCTGAGGAAGTTCGAATCTCATCAAAAAGGCGACCAATTGTAGCCAAAAGTGCACTCAAGTTGCAGGGAATTTCTGTGGCTATTACCTGCATTACATTTCTACATTAGATCTCTTCGATCAAGCTAACATTTTCCATCAATACGCAGATAAATTATCCATATTAGTGTATATGATTATCGGCCATTAAGGCAAGATACGACATTTAACTCTTTATGACCACAATGCACTGTGATTTTGCAACAACATCAATACATTACTATTTACTCATGTTACAAAAACATGTCACTTTTACCTACAATAATATTAAGTCCACAATACTGTTGACCAATCACGCCGGTATTGATATTTCGATAAAAATGGTCTTGATACGCTTATGGAATTGGGAGTATCAGTGCTGTTCTGTACCGTTTTCCTCCATCAAACTAAAGACCCAAACAAAATACAACGCTAAATTATAAATAATGGTTCGGAGCGTACTTGGTATTTAACTTTTGAATATGCAGTTTTTGCTATACCAATAACTCAACACGGAGTTATAATTTAATCCACTGTGTGTAACTGTGTATGGCATTTACAATCGGCCACTAAAAATCGTCTTTTGCTCTTGAACAGCAGGGTAGATGACATTTATAAATTAATTTAACACACAAGTGTAGTTTAAGAAAAAGTTTAGATATGCGTGGAATATCACGAAAAATGAAATGTGCTCATTCCTAAAATCGTCAAACGAGTCTACGAGCCCAATACTTTTTTGTTTAATTTTTCTTTAACGTATTGACGAGGATATTTTCTATAGGCACAAACTTAACCAAAACGAACAATTTTACAGTAGGTAACGAAATATGTGTCATTAACATAAGGGCTAAATCGCCAAAAACATGTCCGGTGTGCGTCCCCGAGCGGTGCGTGATTTGCAATCAGCATGATTTATATAAGCTCTATCTGCCTCTAATATTAATATTTGTTTTAACGGTCTAGGTTCTCACTTCTCCCGTGGCGCATTGGTTAACGCGCCCGCTTTCAGATTACGTCGCCGCTGCAGTCGCTGGTTCGATCCCCGATGTATCCAGTAGTTTTTCTCGCTTGATAACATGTTGAAATTAATACATCTCGTTGTACAGTGTGAGGTTCATCGATTGATACCTGTCAATGTTCTTAACAATGTGATCTTCAGTAGCAAATAAGAACAAAGAAATTGTATTTTTTGCCGATTGCATATGCTCTAGGTTAGGCCATGCACGCACCGGCCGGTGTCGGCCCGTTACGAGGCCTGAACGGCGATAGTACCGTGCCGCGCACCGGCCGGTGTCGGCCCGTTACGTGGCCTGAACGGCGATAGTACCGTGCCGCGCACCGGCCGGTAGCGGATCGGTGCGTCATGGCCTGGCAACGGCCACGTAACGGCCGGCGCGACACATTTACACGGGCCAGGTACCGGATCGGTGCGTCATGGCCTGGAGACGGCCACGTAACGGCCGGCGCGACACATTTACACGGGCCAGGTAGCGGATCGGTGCGTCATGGCCTGGAGACGGCCACGTAACGGCCGGCGCGACACATTTACACGGGCCAGGTAGCGGATCGGTGCGTCATGGCCTGGAGACGGCCACGTAACGGCCGGCGCGACACATTTACACGGGCCAGGTAGCGGATCGGTGCGTCATGGCCTGGAGACGGCCACGTAACGGCCGGCGCGACACATTTACACGGGCCAGGTAGCGGATCGGTGCGTCATGGCCTGGAGACGGCCACGTAACGGCCGGCGCGACACATTTACACGGGCCAGGTACCGGATCGGTGCGTCATGGCCTGGAGACGGCCACGTAACGGCCGGCGCGACACATTTACACGGGCCAGGTACCGGATCGGTGCGTCATGGCCTGGAGACGGCCACGTAACGGCCGGCGCGACACATTTACACGGGCCAGGTAGCGGATCGGTGCGTCATGGCCTGGAGACGGCCACGTAACGGCCGGCGCGACACATTTACACGGGCCAGGTAGCGGATCGGTGCGTCATGGCCTGGAGACGGCCACGTAACGGCCGGCGCGACACATTTACACGGGCCAGGTACCGGATCGGTGCGTCATGGCCTGGAGACGGCCACGTAACGGCCGGCGCGACACATTTACATGGGCCAGGTACCGGATCGGTGCGTCATGGCCTGGAGACGGCCACGTAACGGCCGGCGCGACACATTTACACGGGCCAGGTAGCGGATCGGTGCGTCATGGCCTGGAGACGGCCACGTAACGGCCGGCGCGACACATTTACACGGGCCAGGTAGCGGATCGGTGCGTCATGGCCTGGAGACGGCCACGTAACGGCCGGCGCGACACATTTACACGGGCCAGGTAGCGGATCGGTGCGTCATGGCCTGGAGACGGCCACGTAACGGCCGGCGCGACACATTTACACGGGCCAGGTAGCGGATCGGTGCGTCATGGCCTGGAGACGGCCACGTAACGGCCGGCGCGACACATTTACACGGGCCAGGTAGCGGATCGGTGCGTCATGGCCTGGAGACGGCCACGTAACGGCCGGCGCGACACATTTACACGGGCCAGGTAGCGGATCGGTGCGTCATGGCCTGGAGACGGCCACGTAACGGCCGGCGCGACACATTTACATGGGCCAGGTACCGGATCGGTGCGTCATGGCCTGGAGACGGCCACGTAACGGCCGGCGCGACACATTTACACGGGCCAGGTACCGGATCGGTGCGTCATGGCCTGGAGACGGCCACGTAACGGCCGGCGCGACACATTTACACGGGCCAGGTAGCGGATCGGTGCGTCATGGCCTGGAGACGGCCACGTAACGGCCGGCGCGACACATTTACACCGGCCAGGTAGCGGATCGGTGCGTCATGGCCTGGAGACGGCCACGTAACGGCCGGCGCGACACATTTACACGGGCCAGGTAGCGGATCGGTGCGTCATGGCCTGGCAACGGCCACGTAACGGCCGGCGCGACACATTTACATGGGCCAGGTACCGGATCGGTGCGTCATGGCCTGGAGACGGCCACGTAACGGCCGGCGCGACACATTTACACGGGCCAGGTAGCGGATCGGTGCGTCATGGCCTGGAGACGGCCACGTAACGGCCGGCGCGACACATTTACACCGGCCAGGTAGCGGATCGGTGCGTCATGGCCTGGAGACGGCCACGTAACGGCCGGCGCGACACATTTACACGGGCCAGGTAGCGGATCGGTGCGTCATGGCCTGGAGACGGCCACGTAACGGCCGGCGCGACACATTTACATGGGCCAGGTACCGGATCGGTGCGTCATGGCCTGGAGACGGCCACGTAACGGCCGGCGCGACACATTTACACGGGCCAGGTAGCGGATCGGTGCGTCATGGCCTGGAGACGGCCACGTAACGGCCGGCGCGACACATTTACACGGGCCAGGTAGCGGATCGGTGCGTCATGGCCTGGAGACGGCCACGTAACGGCCGGCGCGACACATTTACACGGGCCAGGTAGCGGATCGGTGCGTCATGGCCTGGAGACGGCCACGTAACGGCCGGCGCGACACATTTACACGGGCCAGGTAGCGGATCGGTGCGTCATGGCCTGGAGACGGCCACGTAACGGCCGGCGCGACACATTTACACGGGCCAGGTACTGGTAAATCGGTGCCAGGCCGGCGCCAACGATAACGGCACGGACGCTCCGGCAATGCTCCGGCCCGGTACGACCGTGTTTGCTGGGGAACAACAGTCACCATGAAGACTGATTACTAGAATGTTAGTGCATATTGAAATGTAATGTTATTTCAAAAGTCAGTTCTCCTTTAATAGCCTATATATTTGAGTAAAGCCATGTTACACGTATTGATGTTTTCCCAACCTGTTAGCTTGGCTCATGTATCATAGATCTACTAAAATTTATTGACTATTGGTTTCATCATTTAAAGGATTAGTCAGATGATAAACTAAAAAATCACCACTCAGTCATAAGTGCATGAAATTCAGTTACGTGTAAAATAAAATTGATATAGGTTGCTTCAATGCAAGAAAAAAAATAGTGAACATTTAGCTGTTCTATAAGATTCACTTCGATAGATCTGCTGCATTTTTCTTTTAAAGCGTAGTACAGCTGTATTGGTTCTGAGGTCGCTAACGCCTGCCCGATAGACAGAGCACTCATTGTGTAATACGAGTCCAGCCAGCGCTTCGCGAAACACTCGGCGACTGCGGACAGTGCCGCTCAAAACAAATTGCAACTTTTCTTCACATCAAGTCACAAGAAAATTAATTGCAGGGCATTTTATAGAAGTACACGTTCGTACTAAGAAGCATGTTATCGGTAGGGAAACGATGCACTTTAAACCTCCTGATCGATTTTTGATAAGTGCTGTATCTACTCTGGCCTATCGGGATAGAAACTTGGTAGAGGTATATAAAAATTTAGTATTTATGTTAAATACTTATAGTTCTTTATTGGTGTTCACACGGATGTAAATAACCTTACAACAACACAGAGGACCGAACCCGTAGGCTGCCCACCACTGACTGCCCTTCCCCCGTGGCCGTGGGCTCCTCCAACCCCCACCGGGCACTCACGGTGTCTTGTCCGCTCTCTAGCGGCACCGCTGTAAGGCAAGGGGACACTGACCAAAGGGATGTCACAATACCCCCCGGCTAGATTTTAGTTGTACCAAAGACAGGTCCAAATTACACACAAATTACAATTATGCGTTCAACTAAAATCTTAACATCAACACCAAAGAACTCAATACCTTAAAGCTTAAACTTATGCGCATCAACCAAAAACATGAAACACCGTAAATAATAACTGTGATACATATACATAATATTTTACTAATCATACATAATTATTCATTATAGGTGGTGTGACAATAACATCTAGGATTTAATAATATGATGCACGACAGGAAACACTATATCGCTAAACAAACTACCATTATAATATGACTAATGAACTACAGTACATGTAACGTGTCATATATGGGACACAATACAAAGTAAAATAACCAGGTGCAATATACCTCATTCAAACGTACAATTAATATAGTCCACCTCTTACAAGACAATGCTTGGTTGGTGGGTTTAGCTCGTTGGCATACGTCACACATGCGCGTCACGCGAACGATTGTGACAGAAGTTTGTACATTTTGTAGGACCCTACGTGACCAAAGCTCTCATGAACGGCTTTAATGACTTGGGCTTGATCCCCTGATGGGACCATAGCCCACCAGTACGTGTCATTCTTCCCTCGGTGGTACAACACCTCCTGAAATAATAAATATTTGTTGTCGGTGTCTGCGGCCACGTCTTTGGGCTGGTTTTCTAGGTCACGAATGACAGCTAACAATGTAGCATCTGTGCGTTGTCGCGCAGGCAGTGCAACGTGTTCGAAGCCTGTTCGACATCTTGCTTTATTGGGGCAATTCGGAGAACCGTCTTTTCTTCCATTGGTTTACAGTCTGTCGGCGCCCGACTGAGGGCATCTGCTACCACATTGTCCTTGCGTGGACAATACCGGACCTTGAAATGGTATTCTTGCAAGGTTAGGATCCAGCGGGTGAGTCTTCGTAGACAGACGCGCACACCCCCGTTAGGTTTGACAACCGTAACTAAAGGGTTTGTGTATGCCGAGGGCGCGGTATCAATTATCCCCCATTCAAGCATCTTTGTAATCTGTGCATCGACAGCAGGCCGTTTAGCGATAGGAATGGGATATGACTTCTGTGAAAACGGCGTTGCGTCTGTTATGTCTAAATTGTGTACATAATTGTTTACTCGGCCTGGCATGTCCGGAACCACAGCTGTGTGATTATTCAGTAAGTTGTGTACGATTTTTGTTTGTTCAGGGGTGACCAATAAGCGCGCAACTGTTTGTTCAATCTGCTTCCAAACATGCTTGGCTGGTTGGTCCGTTGTGACCAATAGAGGGTCACTGAAAGAGCTATTATCACCAATGATAGCCGATAGGTGTAACGCATCCCCCGAACCGTACTGAGCGTTATTGTCATAATTTCTTGGCGCAAAGCGTACTTCGTATTTTGTTAAGCCCTGCCCAAACATCATAGTACGATTTTCGAAATTCAATTTAGCTTTGTGTTCACTCAGCCAATCGGATCCTATTATCATAGATCGATACAAGAAGGGCAAAATCAATACAGCCAGGTTACATGGAACAGAGTTAATAATTACTGGTAGATAAACCTTCCTGTTGACTATTTGACTCTTGTCACCGAAGGCCCCAGCGACTACCACTCTACGTGCAGGCAAGATGGGCAAGGCACGAGAAGTAGTATTTATTTCATTCCAAAACCTTTCCGATATACAAGTGATATCGCTCCCTGTATCAATTAACGCATGAATGTAGTGATGAAACACACTTACAGCGATTTCAGGCGTAGTCTCGTCCTCATCTGACTCTCGTAATGCGTCTGGTTGACGTTGGTCCGGAGGTTCGCCGTCAATGGCTGTTACCACTTGCATTCTTCTTATCGGCGTTTGGCAATTGGGACTCCTTTGTTGCCGGTACACTGGGAGCAGCGGAGTGGCCTGCCCAGTTAGTTGAAGTTTCCCACTTTGTTGTCATCACCGTCTTCAATTAACGCCAACCCTGGCTCGACGTGAGGCTCCCCGTCGTCTTCCACCCGTTGACTGAGGACATTCACACGAGCGTCGACGTCGCGATTACCCTGGGCGCCTCCATGTTCTCCGCGGCCAGTTCTCTCCTCGCGCCAGTTCACCGCGGCGTGTTGAGGCCGAGCGCCAGCAGCTGGGTAGGGACGTCTCGGAGTCGGACCCGAGTTGACCGCGCCTCGTCGCGAATCATGCGGGAACCCTGGCTGGTATGTCGTCTCGCGCTCTCGGCGTCGCGCGGCCGCCTCGTCAAGACCGCGCAGTAATGACAGCATCGCCTCTGGAGTCTGTAGATTGGCTGCCAGGATACACGATTCCACGTTGGACGGGAACAAGTGTGAGATGCGACGGATAAACGTCGCATCGGACATATCGCCGGACACGTGTTTAATTCTACTCATCCAAGCCAGGAAAAATTCGGCCATCGAACCATGTATTTTTTTATCGTAATAATCGCGGTAGAACTTAGCCGCCATCGCGTCTTGAATATCGTCCGACCAGAACATACGTTTAAATGCGGACACAAAATCCCCCCAGCATGTCCAAGATCGACGAAACGCCGACCCCCGGAGCCTTCGAGCTGCCGAAATACTACGCTCACCCACCGATGTTCCGGAATCCCGTTCTGGAGAAGCGTTGTTTCCACATCCCGCAGAAAGTCAATGGGATGGATTTTTCCATCATCCGCAAACGTTGGGTACACGGGTACCATCCACGGTACCGACAGTGGACCGGGTGTCGCAAGAACACCTGTCGCCCCCAATGGCGTCGGCGAGGGCGCGTTCCTCACTTCTAACACGTTCAACCGATCCATCACGCTGGATAGTTGGGTGCTGACGGTCGTCAACATCTCACCAAGCACATTATCAACGGTCGCAACATTCCCCGCACTAGAACCCTCGACCGACGGTTGGCGTTCCACTGAATCTCCCCGCGTGCAAACCATCGCAAATCACAGTTTTTATAACGCAATACACAGTCACAAGTCACTTTAGATAAGGTTTCGCCGTAGCAACCTCGCACAGTTTTTATAACGCAATAACACAGTTACAAGTCACTTTAGATAAGGTTATGCCGTAGCAACCTCGCACAGTTTTTATAACGCAATAACACAGTCACAAGTCACTTTAGATAAGGTTTTGCCGTAGCAACCTCGCACAGTTTTTATAACGCAATAACACAGTCACAAGTCACTTTAGATAAGGTTTCGCCGTAGCAACCTCGCACAGTTTTTATAACGCAATGACACAGTCACAAGTCACTTTAGATAAGGTTTTGCCGTAGCAACCTCGCACAGTTTTTATAACGCAATAACACAGTCACAAGTCACTTTAGATAAGGTTTCGCCGTAGCAACCTCGCACAGTTTTTATAACGCAATAACACAGTCACAAGTCACTTTAGATAAGGTTTCGCCGTAGCAACCTCGCACAGTTTTTATAACGCCATAACACAGTCACAAGTCACTTTAGATAAGGTTTTGCCGTAGCAACCTTTCACAGTTTTTTATACGTTGGGCGCCATTGTATCTACTCAGGCCTATCGGGATAGAAACTTGGTAGAGGTATATGAAAATTTAGTATTTATGTTAAATACTTATAGTTCTTTATTGGTGTTCACACGGATGTAAATAACCTTACAACAACACAGAGGACCGAACCCGTAGGCTGCCCACCACTAACTGCCCTTCCCCCGTGGCCGTGGGCTCCTCCAACCCCCACCGGGCACCCACGGTGTCTTGTCCGCTCTCTAGCGGCACCGCTGTAAGGCAAGGTGACACTGACCAATGGGATGTCACAGTGCCCTATTGTAGCGGTGGTTTTACTATCTCGAGGCAACATTTTTTTCATATGGGAATTACCATGAGAAGAGTTGCTAGGTGCTACTTGGTAGCAACAAGCCAAAATTTCGCAGTTTTCTTTAATTTTTTTGACCGCCTGCTTTTAAAGTATGATATCTTATAGTCATGTTTTCCATATTTGAGGGTGGATATATACAAATGATAGTTTTTTAGTTTTCCATCCGACTAACCCTTTAAACTAGGTAGCCAAATATAATACATGCTTTATTTTCCAGAGCGTTTAATCAAATCATATTTCTACATTGTTCGGAAGTCAGTTCAAGACAGTGTACCCAAGGCCGTGATGCATTTCCTGGTCAACTTTGTAAAGGATAATCTGCAATCTGAGCTAGTGACGTACCTGTATAAGTCTGACCAAGCAGATGAGCTATTAAATGAGTCCGAACACATTGCACAACGCCGTAAGGAAGCTGCTGATATGCTCAAGGTATTTATGAGAAACAACTGCAGTGAGGAGGTTCAATATGTAGTATCACCCCAGTATATAACCAAAATATAATTGTCTGAATTGTTCTAGGCTTTGCAACGGGCTAATCACATTATCAGCGAGATCCGTGAAACGCACATGTGGTAAGACATGTGAACAATTTCTCAAAAAAATTATAGGCCTACTTCCACCATCTCCAGGATGTTTTGGATAGAAAAATGCTCGTACTTGAATTGAAAATATAGCTAATCTTGTTTTAGTATGCACATACAAAGGCAAAGTATGGTAGCTATTTTCTTTTTAATTGTATGGCTTTTCAAATATATCTGTTTCTGTTGTTCGTTTGTATGGTCGGCGACTTGAAACGCCAACTGGCCAAATATTCTTTTCATCCTCTTGTATTAAAAGGACCATACCCCATAAACATGAAAACAAACTGCCAGTTTACTTACAAAGTATTATTTCAAATGCAGATCAACCTTTAACTGACAACTCTTGATTTTGGAAACCAGACATTGGGGTTTCACTTCCTGCTTTAATTGCTGCTGCTACTGGGGAGTTTGTAAAAACAAACCAAGTTTTGTTTTAGTTTGTAAATTGTCAAAATAATGTGTTACCTTTTGGTATTCATATTAATTTGTTCACCGACTAATGCCAAGAATAAGATATGTCACTGTATGTCCAAATTGCGTTGTAAGGAGTTGTTGTTGTCCTGCAGAATAAACTTACGACAAACTCGTTTCATTACTTGCTGTGATTTAACCTAGACTCTTCCTTGGCATGAATCATTGACACAGTCACACTTGATGAACCCTGTTTCCGTTACCTGTCTGCCTTATTGCTTGTCCTCGTCACATGAGTTGTAAGTGGGATCATGTGGGGAACTGCGCCTCAATGCCGGCACCTCCACCATGAGCCAGAGCTATGCGTTCACAGAGGCTTGAACTGTGACCTTGACACTTACCTGTCTGCCTTATTGCTTGTCCTCGTCACATGGGTTGTAAGTGGGATCATGTGGGGAACTGCGCCTCAATGCCGGCACCTCCACCATGAGCCAGAGCTATGCGTTCACAGAGGCTTGAACTGTGACCTTGACACTTACCTGTCTGCCTTATTGCTTGTCCTCGTCACATGGGTTGTAAGTGGGATCATGTGGGGAACTGCGCCTCAATGCCGGCACCTCCACCATGAGCCAGAGCTATGCGTTCACAGAGGCTTGAACTGTGACCTTGACACTTACCTGTCTGCCTTATTGCTTGTCCTCGTCACATGGGTTGTAAGTGGGATCATGTGGGGAACTACGCCTCAATGCCGGCACCTCCACCATGAGCCAGAGCTATGCGTTCACAGAGGCTTGAACTGTGACCTTGACACTTACCTGTCTGCCTTATTGCTTGTCCTCGTCACATGGGTTGTAAGTGGGATCATGTGGGGAACTACGCCTCAATGCCGGCACCTCCACCATGAGCCAGAGCTATGCGTTCACAGAGGCTTGAACTGTGACCTTGACACTTACCTGTCTGCCTTATTGCTTGTCCTCGTCACATGAGTTGTAAGTGGGATCATGTGGGGAACTGCGCCTCAATGCCGGCACCTCCACCATGAGCCAGAGTTTTGCGTTCACAGGGGCTTGAACTGTGACCTTGACACTTACCTGTCTGCCTTATTGCTTGTCCTCGTCACATGAGTTGTAAGTGGGATCATGTGGGGAACTGCGCCTCAATGCCGGCACCTCCACCATGAGCCAGAGCTATGCGTTCACAGGGGCTTGAACTGTGACCTTGACACTTACCTGTCTGCCTTATTGCATGTCCTCGTCACATGAGTTGTAAGTGGGATCATGTGGGGAACTGCGCCTCAATGCCGGCACCTCCACCATGAGCCAGAGCTATGCGTTCACAGAGGCTTGAACTGTGACCTTGACACTTACCTGTCTGCCTTATTGCTTGTCCTCGTCACATGGGTTGTAAGTGGGATCATGTGGGGAACTGCGCCTCAATGCCGGCACCTCCACCATGAGCCAGAGCTATGCGTTCACAGAGGCTTGAACTGTGACCTTGACACTTACCCGTCTGCCTTATTGCTTGTCCTCGTCACATGGGTTGTATGTGGGATCATGTGGGGAACTGCGCCTCAATGCCGGCACCTCCACCATGAGCCAGAGCTATGCGTTCACAGGGGCTTGAACTGTGACATTGACACTTACCTGTCTGCCTTATTGCTTGTCCTCGTCACATGAGTTGTAAGTGGGATCATGTGGGGAACTACGCCTCAATGCCGGCACCTCCACCATGAGCCAGAGCGATGCGTTCACAGGGGCTTGAACTGTGACCTTGACACTTACCTGTCTGCCTTATTGCATGTCCTCGTCACATGAGTTGTAAGTGGGATCATGTGGGGAACTGCGCCTCAATGCCGGCACCTCCACCATGAGCCAGAGCTATGCGTTCACAGAGGCTTGAACTGTGACCTTGACACTAACCTGTCTGCCTTATTGCTTGTCCTCGTCACATGAGTTGTAAGTGGGATCATGTGGGGAACTACGCCTCAATGCCGGCACCTCCACCATGAGCCAGAGCGATGCGTTCACAGGGGCTTGAACTGTGACATTGACACTTACCTGTCTGCCTTATTGCTTGTCCTCGTCACATGAGTTGTAAGTGGGATCATGTGGGGAACTGCGCCTCAATGCCGGCTCCTCCACCATGAGCCAGAGCGATGCGTTCACAGGGGCTTGAACTGTGACATTGACACTTACCTGTCTGCCTTATTGCTTGTCCTCGTCACATGGGTTGTAAGTGGGATCATGTGGGGAACTGCGCCTCAATGCCGGCACCTCCACCATGAGCCAGAGCTATGCGTTCACAGAGGCTTGAACTGTGACCTTGACACTTACCTGTCTGCCTTATTGCTTGTCCTCGTCACATGAGTTGTAAGTGGGATCATGTGGGGAACTACGCCTCAATGCCGGCACCTCCACCATGAGCCAGAGCGATGCGTTCACAGGGGCTTGAACTGTGACCTTGACACTTACCTGTCTGCCTTATTGCATGTCCTCGTCACATGAGTTGTAAGTGGGATCATGTGGGGAACTGCGCCTCAATGCCGGCACCTCCACCATGAGCCAGAGCTATGCGTTCACAGAGGCTTGAACTGTGACCTTGACACTTACCTGTCTGCCTTATTGCTTGTCCTCGTCACATGAGTTGTAAGTGGGATCATGTGGGGAACTGCGCCTCAATGCCGGCACCTCCACCATGAGCCAGAGCTATGCGTTCACAGGGGCTTGAACTGTGACATTGACACTTACCTGTCTGCCTTATTGCTTGTCCTCGTCACATGAGTTGTAAGTGGGATCATGTGGGGAACTACGCCTCAATGCCGGCACCTCCACCATGAGCCAGAGCGATGCGTTCACAGGGGCTTGAACTGTGACCTTGACACTTACCTGTCTGCCTTATTGCATGTCCTCGTCACATGAGTTGTAAGTGGGATCATGTGGGGAACTGCGCCTCAATGCCGGCACCTCCACCATGAGCCAGAGCTATGCGTTCACAGAGGCTTGAACTGTGACCTTGACACTTACCTGTCTGCCTTATTGCTTGTCCTCGTCACATGAGTTGTAAGTGGGATCATGTGGGGAACTACGCCTCAATGCCGGCACCTCCACCATGAGCCAGAGCTATGCGTTCACAGGGGCTTGAACTGTGACCTTGACACTTACCTGTCTGCCTTATTGCTTGTCCTCGTCACATGAGTTGTAAGTGGGATCATGTGGGGAACTACGCCTCAATGCCGGCACCTCCACCATGAGCCAGAGCGATGCGTTCACAGAGGCTTGAACTGTGACCTTGACACTTACCTGTCTGCCTTATTGCTTGTCCTCGTCACATGGGTTGTAAGTGGGATCATGTGGGGAACTGCGCCTCAATGCCGGCACCTCCACCATGAGCCAGAGCGATGCGTTCACAGGGGCTTGAACTGTGACATTGACACTTACCTGTCTGCCTTATTGCTTGTCCTCGTCACATGAGTTGTAAGTGGGATCATGTGGGGAACTGCGCCTCAATGCCGGCTCCTCCACCAAGAGCCAGAGCGATGCGTTCACAGGGGCTTGAACTGTGACATTGACACTTACCTGTCTGCCTTATTGCTTGTCCTCGTCACATGGGTTGTAAGTGGGATCATGTGGGGAACTGCGCCTCAATGCCGGCACCTCCACCATGAGCCAGAGCGATGCGATCACAGGGGCTTGAACTGTGACATTGACACTTACCTGTCTGCCTTATTGCTTGTCCTCGTCACATGGGTTGTAAGTGGGATCATGTGGGGAACTACGCCTCAATGCCGGCACCTCCACCATGAGCCAGAGCGATGCGTTCACAGAGGCTTGAACTGTGACCTTGACACTTACTTGTCTGCCTTATTGCTTGTCCTCGTCACATGGGTTGTATGTGGGATCATGTGGGGAACTGCGCCTCAATGCCGGCACCTCCACCATGAGCCAGAGCGATGCGATCACAGGGGCTTGAACTGTGACATTGACACTTACCTGTCTGCCTTATTGCTTTTCCTAGTCACATGGGTTGTAAGTGGGATCATGTGGGGAACTACGCCTCAATGCCGGCACCTCCACCATGAGCCAGAGCGATGCGTTCACAGAGGCTTGAACTGTGACCTTGACACTTACTTGTCTGCCTTATTGCTTGTCCTCGTCACATGGGTTGTATGTGGGATCATGTGGGGAACTGCGCCTCAATGCCGGCACCTCCACCATGAGCCAGAGCGATGCGTTCACAGAGGCTTGAACTGTGACCTTGACACTTACCTGTCTGCCTTATTGCTTGTCCTCGTCACATGAGTTGTAAGTGGGATCATGTGGGGAACTGCGCCTCAATGCCGGCACCTCCACCATGAGCCAGAGCTATGCGTTCACAGGGGCTTGAACTGTGACATTGACACTTACCTGTCTGCCTTATTGCTTGTCCTCGTCACATGAGTTGTAAGTGGGATCATGTGGGGAACTGCGCCTCAATGCCGGCACCTCCACCATGAGCCAGAGCGATGCGTTCACAGGGGCTTGAACTGTGCGTGCGGTAGGATAAGTGTAATTAATAATTAATCATAAATATGGTCCCTCATTGTTGGAACCCGTGTTCTAGTTATTGAAGGATCCCTGCAACGTTCCCAGATGTGGTGATTTATCTTACTGCAGGAGTTAAATCCCCAGTATCCCGCAGGTCCGCCTCCTATGCATTTGGGTTTAAGACTCGTGTTAGCTTGGAGTTTAGAAGGGTGAATCAGCTACATAACGAAGTTTGTTGGCAAACAGTAGCTTCAACTGTCTATTCGGCTAATTCACTGACTAAAACAACCAAATCTCTGTCAATATATATTTCGGATGTGAGTTCTGTTCATGCCTTGTGATGGAAACGGAACGGTGAATAAGGCCGAGATTTTATGTATCTCGGGTTAGTCATAGTGGTGGCTATAGCAACAGTCGATAGCTCGGTATTGATTGTGTGCACACGTCGACAACCACTAGGAATATATCACATCTTCGGGAGTTCATTGGAAACCGAATAATATGACTGTCTGCCACTTAAATGTAAGCCAAAGCCATTTTGAAATAAAATTTCGAAATTAATCTAAATTTGCAATGAACGTATTTCTTTCTTTTAGTATCATAACTAGAATAATATGAGTGCGAGAGATAATGAGTGCCTGTAGTCCTTTCGTTAATGGCACAGTGATGTTTTTTAAGACATGTTAAAAACATCTTTACGAACCTTAAAGAACTCTCATTGTTTGATTTAATTAAACTTTTGCCTTTTACATACATAATTGTTGTTGAATCCAAACTTCATTATGACGTAGTTAATTAAGTATTGATGTAGTTTCATCAACTTGGTTTGTGTTAAACGAATGAGTATTCAATTACAAATACGCATTGCAATATATAGCCTGAGGCACTTATTAATGTTTTTGTTTTTTTATTATTACATTTACGGAGTTTTTGTTATGAGTTTAGTGTGTGGTACGTAGTAAAATGAACTTAAACTTCGAGCGGCGTAAGTCTCGTTTAGAGTTACACAACAGAGAAGTTAGTAACTGGCTCACTGGCCTCACAGCACGAGCCTCTGACCCATGTGTCTGTGACTCATTGCAATTGTGTTGCACAGTGTTGAATTCAGAGTTTTGTCCCCGGGGGTGCTATTTAAAATCCCGGGGGTGTAGATATCGCATGAGGGGAGGGGGGGGGGGGGCAAGTTTTCAAAACTATCCCCGCTTCCACTTTTACTAATAAAAAACTGTTAAGTGTTTTGATACAAAAATACTATTAAAAATACTGTTTACGCAAAATTATATGATCAACAAATGTAAAAGTATTTCATGTTGACATGATTATTCACAGCTGGCCACTTGATGCCTAGTTGAATTTGAGACGGAGTTTAGAAAAGCCCGGCCCTTCTCTACTTTTTTCTGATTGTTTCAGCATCTCTTGTCACGTACTTTTGTGACACAGAAAACTTGTTCTTATTAAAATTAATTATTAAATTAATATTAATTGATACGCCCCATCGGCGTAATAAATATTATATTAATTATTTTTATTATTATTATTATTATTATTATTATTACATTTTCTTATTACAATTTTCTTATTAAAACTTCAAATCAATATTTCCGTGCAATTTCAAAATTAAGTAATACATAGAGCTTGTAGCCAACTTATTCCCGGGGGGGGGGGGGAGGCGAATGACAATTCCCGAGGGGGTTTTGCTCCCCCCCCCCCCCCCCCCCACCGGGATCATAGCTGAATTCAACACTGGTGTTGCATACCTCAGATCCGTATCTACTGTCCCTTTCATGCACACTGTTCCAACGAAAATCAACCGATTTCTTTACATTCGTAAAAGCAGTATTCCGTGGAGTAGAGCTAGTGTAGTCACGCCCGCTGTGGTAGGAATTTCCCGGTATGCAACCCAAGGTCGTAAATTATCCCTAGTGGACCTGTTTCAAGTACATGGTAGGCACTAAGTTGGCACTCTTGGACTCCTCTATTTGGTAAGCATGAGACTATATATATATAGGTCCTTTGTGGGAACATTACACCCACATTTGACGTATTATATTCCATGTCCCCATGTTTGGCAAATATTTACATAGTTCGTTCTAGTCACCATGTGATTCTTGGAAGCTACGTATAATATAATAGTGCCCTCATCGTTCATTGTCCGGGATATTAGACTCCTGGCCCAACGCCAATCCATCAATTTACCCAAAGCGCTTTTCGTCGCTCAGCCAATTAACGACTGATGAATATTTGCAATTTTAATATCCAATTTTTCCGATAGTCTAGAATTTTTAATAAAACTCTATGGAAAGTGCGGAAAACTAAAGGAACTCCATTGGGGATAACTATAGCGAGAACCCGCGTCCTTTGGGGTTAAATATTCCATAGTTTCATAGTCATCTAGTGTAAATTAGTATAGCATCGACTTGTCACAGCGTCAACTCCTAAGACTCGATAGACGAGCCCGCAGCTTACTCCTCCCAATCACCGGCTAAGAGTTCATGCGAAAATATTTCTTTCTGTGGGAAATCTCTACCATCTCTCGTTCGCCATGTATTTTATGTATATTTGTATTTTATGTCACTAGTATTTACACTCGCCAATTCTCATTATTTATGAGTCACTCGAACACCGTCTCGATACGTCTCGTTGTATGAGTTTGAGCGTTGTCTCATTTTTCTCGAAAAGTACGAAGAAGTGAGTTCACCATTGAACCCCTCTCCCGCTTGCGCGAACGATTGCCATAGGCCAGGCCACTAAATGCTAAACGGATACGTTAAATTATTGGTTATTGGGCAATTCGGCTCCTTTCACGGTATTTTCACGTCTGTAACGCTAACGTTGTAGATAAGGGCAAATGGGGCGTGTTGACTTTCAGGGAAGATCGCTTCCTGGGATCCAGCGCCTCAGGTGGTTTACCCCAGCTGCCGGCAGCACTTTTCTCAGGGGGATACTTTATTATCTATCCTGTGCATTATTACAGCCAGTCGTTCGCACATTTACACTGTAACGTGCATGGCGAAGCAGCGTTGCTTTCATCAATGTTACACACTGCGATTCTATCATAATGAATAATGATTAGTGATGCAAATTTTCCATTTTATTTTTTGCCAGGAAAAAACCTCAATTTTTCCTGTTTTTTTTCCGAAAAAAACGGAAACTTTGGGAAAAATTGATTATTTTGCTAATATTGCACAACATGATTGTGTAGATAATTTTCAACTTGGTTTTAATGTTGCTGCTATTGTTTCTGCAATTTACTTATGTGGTGTGTCTTATATTGTATTATTCCATTGCAAAAGCCAATGTGAAAGAAGATAAAGACAAAGATTTAGGCAATTGGACTGAAGTTGAAATCATGGTAATTTGTTAGCTCTTTCCTTAAAAATCTTAGCCCAGCCAATGAGAGACTACCTTTTATAAATCCGACCAATGGAAGCGATAAAGGCGACGGCTAAGTAGCCCTTTCAGGTTACTGATAGGTAGGGTGTTAGTTAGGTTGGAACTAAGTATAGTACTCTGCGCAACAGGCGACGAGTGGTTCCGACTTCTAAGTCACATGTGGTTGCTCTCCCAGTATGTTCATGTAGGTTCCTTCTATCGCAATCCCTCTTGCTAATTGGTAACCCTCTTGATTAGGGCCATCGAATAATGGGTAGCCCATCGAGAATGGAGCATGTGGTGGTAGTTATTAGTGGTAGTGAGTAGTCAAGTACGCTAAAAAAAAATGCGTAATTTTTGTCAAACTCCCATCGGAAAGTCCCTTGAAAACTTGGTCCAAGGCGTGGCGTTATTATTTGGGTTTTTATTGAATATTCATCAGAATGAATTATTATGGATTATCGTATTTATTCGATTATTTATTTGGGGAGCAACATAACCATTTAGTTTGCGTTTACTCAACCCTTTTTTAATTGCTGTAGATAAAACTTGACACAATAGCCGATTGTGTTGCTTTAGTGCCCATTGAAAATTACATTCATACTTTTAGTAGGCCTACTTTGCCGCCCTGGCAGTGGGTAGGGCCTACAATGGATTGATTCGTCCCGTGGTCAAGTTATGTTTCAGCTTTGAATCCAAGTACAAAAATATCGGCCCCTACACCTAGGGGCGCCCATTGTTACCAAGGTAACAGTTGTTTCCATGTTATATCCCATAAACAAAACAAAATCATAGCAACAATGGGTGCCCCTAGGTGTAGGGGCCGACTATGAATTCCAACCTACTGATTAGTCAGCTACTTAGTCAAAAAATGGTTGAGAGTAAATTATTATAACAAAGGATACGAAACCAACCCAAAAAATCAATTTTTCCTCAATTTTCAATTTTTCCAAGGTGTGAGGAAAAAAACGGAAAAAAACCGCGGCTTTTTTCAAAGTTTCCTGTTTTTTTCCAACCATTTGCATCACTAATAATGATTTAGCGTTCAGTAAAAGCCTATGTATGACTATAAATAAATATCGTAGCTACGCCCAATGGTTTCTTAAATTGAGTAGGTCGCAATATGTGAACAAAGGGTAAATTTTGTTATATAGTGTTGAATCTTGAAAAATACTGGACCCTGTCGAAAGGTAATTTTTTTAATAAAACGCCATAATTGATTGGATATCCATAAAATGCACCCTTTTTAGTATATATGAATGGCCTCCCCGGGGGGTAGAATGGAAAACCTCAAGTCGAGGGATGTTTGTGATGTAGTATTAACGAGTTCTTTGAAGCGTGACACTAGCGCAGGAAGTAAGGGGGAGAGTGGCAGTGGAGAGAAGAGGAATTTACATTTTAGATCAACCATTCGCGAGAAATACTCAAGGCAATTGCTTTTCCCATGAAACCGTGTTGCTCCAACAAATCATTAATCTCAGGTGGAGTCTATGATGGACAGACACTCGCGTGTTTGGGGGCTCAGAAGAAACTTAGACAATAATTGAAACCTCACACAAAAAATGTCAAATAAAAACTTTTGTAATCGTTACTTGGCCAGTCATGTATATACAAGAAAAATCAAAAAGTAATCTATATAAAAATAAGTTCGCTGCGGCGATCTTGACTCGCGGCTTCGCCGAATACCGCTCGCGAATTTCCCACACGAGTATATTTCTTGCAGCAGTTCTTCCGTTAGTGTCATTATTTTCCTAGTAATCTTATTTGTGAACAGGATACCTTGCGGTTTTGAACTATAGTGAAAGAATGTATTTGTTCTATTAATTATATTAACATTAGGCAGACATAAAAATCATCCCTGTCTATCTGGGCATACAATCAACTCATTCGACCGACATGTTGTCTCACAAAGATGCTGTTTTTATAAATGATTTGAGGGTTATTTATCCATGATGACTCGCGGACTCTCATATAACTATGGCTCTCTTATAACTATGAGAAGTCGAACACACCACTGATAGCATTGAGTCAAACAAATTGCTAAACTGAGTTTACTTGCTTCCTCGACGCATGCTGCGCTTTGCATGCTGGGACTTTGACGACGATGACGTAGTTCGAGATTCTAGACATAGCTCGCCGCAAGCCTTCACTTTTAGTTCTTGATATCGTTCATTAACCTTTCCGTAATATAATATGCGTTACTTATTACTAAGATCAAAGAATGCGAACGTACATATACCGATCGTGACATACTTTAATATCATTATCTACTTTATTCTTTGTTGTATGATTTTTTCTTTTGCCGGTACATGGTCAGAAAAACATCGGTTTACCGAACAGTTCGTAGAACGAAGTATATACATTTTTTAGTATGATGCAGAAATCCACCAACATTGGAGTAATGCAATGCGCGAACTTTATACCAGCTGTTGCCACTGAAACAGTGGACATTAGTGTAAGCTCAAGGTTTTTTTTTTTAGTTTTTCTTTGGCGGTTTTCTCAATTGAATAAAGCTTGTGTTTGTTCTTTTGTTTGTTTGTTAGGCCGCATAATTCGTCAATTGAAAGTTGTATTCGAATTTCCTCCTAGACAGCTAATTTTTGTCGTAAATTAAAGCAAAAACAATTAACAATTGCCCGTTCATACTTCTTATAATAACAACTCCAAGCTGGCATTTGTTTACGTGTATTTGAGAGGTGAGAAGCCCAAACGCGAAGCTGCAAAGGTGGACGAAAACGAAGTGAATTGTGAATTACAGCCATTTTAGTCCGTTAGGTGGCTCATAACCACCCCCCCCCCCCCCCCCTACCCCTGGCGCAAATTATCAGTACAGCAGTTTTGTGGAGAAAAAAACGAGGAACAATAATACACTTGCTTGCCACGTAACAGCTGGGGCGTTTGGCCTCCAGGGATGTCCAAAGTTGAGGTTATTTTTCTGCTAAGATCTCAAAGTTTGGTCACGTTTCTGGAAATTATGTCCGTTGAAATTGCAAAAATCAATACATATAATTCTTCTAACTAACAATAAAATAAACTAACGTCAATAATGAAGGGTTGTCCAACAATTATAGTTATATTGCCACTACTTTCGATATACCATTCACTATGGTTAATCCGTAAAGTGGCACCTCCAACTAATGTGAATACTTGCTTTCTTAAAGAAACACATAATAATTTACATTGTTTACTTGATTGCTAGTTGGTATCTGGGGCGTTTACATTGTAGGGGTGTCCATCATCATAAATATAAAAATCACTGTATATTTTTTGTTTAGTGAGTAATCCCTAAAGATAATTATTTTTGCACTACCAATCTTCATACACTTCGTACAAACAATCAATATTTATATGTTGGTATTATTATGTACAGGGTTGACCAAAATCAACAATTTTCCGATACCACTTATGGTTGCCTTCCTCCAAATACACACCACGTTTTGTTCTGAGCATTACGTAAGTTAAAGCTGAGTAAGATTTATAAATATTGTTATTCCGTAGAATAAATACATTTACATTACTGTACAAAGTTCATTTGAGTTGATAATAGCAATTATTGTATTCTATCTGTGATGTTACCGGGAGAACTAATTGAGGAGAAGGGCGAAATAACGTTGCCTTGATGTAAGGTAGCACGCCATGTTTATTCTACTAGCTGTCCACAAACCCACAGCCTTCTATAGTCACGTTATGTGGTTATTACCACAGTAATCTTATACACACACGTTATATGCACAAACTAGTTATTAACACACTATCCAAAACCAAATGTGATGTAATAGCATAGTATTAGCCGATGTTCGGGAGAGATCGCGGACTTCCCTTTTCAAGGAAATACAGCAATTTACAATGTGGATAGCCTGTTTCCTGGAAATCTTTAAATTAATCAAATCAGCTAGGCCTCAATAACAATTAAAATGCCAAATTTACCCTGCCTATACAAGCCGTGATTCGATGAAATGCTGTAAGAATGAGAAGAGATCAAGCAAAGAAGTATTTAAACTGGGTGAATGACAAAATTTCATCGAGTTTGGAAATAATTTCTTTCAAATTCTAACAAAATACAAATAGTAAAATTAATCTTTTCGCAGTGGAGAAGTGAGCTAGACGATTGTTTTGTGGTATGTGAAGACACGTGCACTGTTATGATTAGTGTAGATGGCCGCACTGGCGTTACAAACCCCGTGGACGATCTACAGTAAACAGAAGAAGAGGTTATTACAAAAAACCTGCTGCATTATCAGTATGCTCTAAAATTTCTGAACAACCATGCGTGTTCTCGTTATCAGAAGTCCGGACACAGGTGTAAATTTTTACTTTTAGTGAAGTATGTCCAGTCAATAATTTTATTTTATTTTATATAGGTTCTGGGAACAAACAAGGACTAGTTAACGTAAATCAAGTGGGAAATATAATTGGGGTGGAAATGTCTAATGTTCCTCCTGTTTTCCATGCATTCACTGGGTGTGATAGTACAAGCGCATTAATTGTTCGCTTAGGGAAACTGGCTCCACTGAAGGTTCTTGAAAACCACATAATATCTGGGTGTGTTTACGTCTTTGGGAACATCGACGAAGAACAGTATGAAACACTAGAGAAATTTGTGAGTTTGATGTATGAGCATCATTGGACAAACCATTTAACGTCAATTACTTCGATATACCATCTTAAAAACGTGCACTTCATCTGTAAATTGCGCCAAACTACAACGGCTCAGACTTCAGCCTCTCATCTCCTTGTAGATCGTCTTTAGGACAGCCCATAAAACGAGCTAATTAGTCATTTGTTTGTAATCGGGCGATGGAAGCTAAACCAGATATCCCTGGACCTAATTCTAATGTCTTGAGTATACGTGAACTGAGGCTGACATTATGCCACAAGTATTTGTAGGTCTGCTTAGTGAGAACACCAATGATGGTGATGCTGGCGATGATGATGCCGAAAAAGAAGTAGATGAACTCAGTAAAGTTTACGATTACCAAGAAATGGATTTGTACTTGACGAAAGCTAGACGATTAGCTACAACGATTTAGCGCGACGATTTGTAGAGGGAGAGAGAGAGGAACGAAGGAACAGATTCCAATGAAACAATTAGCAATTACATATAAATTAAACAACACTGAACACACTACATTCCTCCCTTCACAACAAACTTGCCGTATACAACAAACACCCGTGCTTAGTTAAACCATTTCCCTTGATTTTCAATCGGAATGCCTAATTAATTTAATTTTGGCTGCTTTATGCTTTTGGTTAGACAATATGACATCGAATTAACTGAGAGTTTCAAGAAGTACCTACAGACAGCAACATTGTGCAAGTTTGCAAACCAATTCCATGATTATTCGTCTGTTTACAGATATCCCAGTAATTCTCCACTCTTAGAAAAACTACAAAACTTCGTCCATTTTAGGAGATCGTCGCTTAAAACGTAGAAAGTGACTGTTTATTTATTGCTATGTAAATTGAAGTTAATTTGTATTAAACTTTTGGACAACCCTATTTACAAAATAAAATAGTTCTGTTTTGTATTTTATTTCGACTCGATGATGACAAAACTCTGACAGCATTTTTTCCATCGAGTTACATAATTAGGCAATTATTTAATTAAAACATTAAATTATGGACACCCCTGACCATGTTAATGTTATGGATTAATTATATGCTTATTTATAAGGGGTTTACTGATTTTGGTACCATATGCACACATATTTCGTTTTCTTAAATTTTTTACATATTGATCCTAATAAGAAATCCAGCATTTTGGGCACCCCTTAAAACAAAATTCTTTATCATCTGTTTCAAATACGCTGTATGGATCATTATACTTCTATATGAATCTTTTTCCAATCAGGATGTGCCAAAACTTGCATTTAACATTTGTATACAGTGGTAAATGTTTATATTTTTATTTGGACACCCCTTTACAAATTATCGTTAATGTTTTGTACTAAAAATAAGAAAATACTTTTACAAATTTATAAATACTTTGAGAACAGTGACAAACTCAAGTTTTGAAAATCTCAACTTTGGACACCCCTGTAGGGCAAACGCCCCAGCTGTCACGTGGCAAACAAGTGAATTATGAATTGTTATTTTTTCTCTATCGAACTGCTATAGTGACAATTTGCGCCAGGGGGGGGGGGGGGGGGGGGGGGAGGATGGTCGCTTCCTTAGTACCTAATGGACTATTTAGACTTTTACCTAGAATCACGAGAAGTCTCGTTGACGCAGACGAAAGCAAACTGTGAAACAGTGGAGCATTTGAGCGACGGGTAACGTAAATAATAAAAACCTTGATGCCAGGGGTTATAGACCCCCTACACGTGCTGGTAGCACACAGCGGCAAGGTAGACCGCTCTACGCTCTCAACTTGTATCTCAAGTAGTTCGATATGAAGATGAGTTAAATACTATCTATTGCAAACTGATTTTGTTTATGTTTAAAGTTCGTTTTTTGATATTAATATATATATATATTTTATGTATACTTTTAGTGCAATTGCTAATCTCCACACATTTTCTTAAAACGAATTAGATGCTATTTGTATTTTGGGATATTAGTCCACATTTTGTGATCAAGTATTTTTACATATCTCGTTTCACGTCTTATTATTATTATTATTATATTTGTTATATTACTATAATATATTATTATTTATTTTATTTATTATATTTTATTATATTATATTATATTATATTATATTATATTATATTATATTATATTATATTATATTATATTATATTATATTATATTATATTATATTATATTATATTATATTATATTATATTATATTATTTTATATTATATTATATTATATTATATTATATTATATTATATTATATTATATTATATTATATTATATTGTATTGTATTGTATTGTATTGTATTATATTATTATTATTATTATTATTACACATTCAATAAATCATAAAATCAAAAATCATTATGTCTTGTGGTTTAGATGATGATGTTTGGGGTTTTACGTCCCATATTTTTGCAACTTGGCTTTTGCAACTTGGCTAATCGAGACGTTTGGAGCACGGATATCACGTGGAAACTGTTATTTTAAAATGCTTCAAAAATGTCCAAACACAGCTTCCGAGCAAATTCAATGTGCGCCTATTTAGGGGTGTAGTGCCATTTTAGTTTGCAAGTTCTTAATTTTAATTCAAAATTTAAGGCACTATCAATGGATTGAGTTGAAGTATCTATGCTAATGCTTGCTTGAAGCTTGAAGCTCAAAGGTTATTGTGCGAAAGCGTAAGATGGTAAAATCCCTTACATAGAAAACTTGTTGGCTTTTAAGGATCTTTCTGAATGTTTCATGAGTGCTAAAACTTCCAAAAGAAAGTCGTACAGAAGCAGTACGCGGTCTCTGCTTAGGGTAAGGTCTATGCAGTAGCGGATACATGGGGCGATGGACCCCCCCCCCCATGATTGTCCGACCG
>OX246745.1:31041920-31054420 GCA_945910005.1 Isoperla grammatica
TGAACCATCAATTCCAGCACACTTACCTATACCAGCATCAGCAGTGGCGCATACAGGGGGTGCTGGGCGCCTTCAACAGGGGGTCTGTAGGGTAAGTATTAAATATAATAACATTCATAAATAAGCGTGTAACAAAACCAAAGTATCTGTATACCTAGGGTACTTAAGTTTACCTGGATCCGTAACTCGATCCGATCAGATAATCTTTAGTCCTTTTAGCTGATCTGATCATTTGTTAGATCACCAGATTAGTAAACGCGCTCGCTATGTTTTGAAAATATATTGTGAAATGGTTATCGATAGTTATACGTGTGAAACTTTATTACTTTAAATGCCTCGTGACATTAGTGGGCTGTAGATTCTGATTCTGATTCTATCCTGAAGGTAATTAAAAACTTCTTGTGTTTTTTCTAAATCTCAATTATTACTATTTTCAACTCTATTTAAATAGCATTTAGTAAATACAATTAATTTGTTTTACAAATTAGTCAAGCTATTTGCTAATATAATATGTAATGCAATATATTATACTATTATCACTGTTAGAATAACAAACATTATTTGGAATGAGCAAGTCGTTTGGGAAAAATGGGAAGGAAAAATAAATTTAATAAAAGTTTTCCAAAGTATTTGGTTGAATGTAGTTTTTTATGTACGCTCCTACTTATTAAACACTATACCGAAATCCGTCCCGTCGTTGCCTGTGTAACATACGCAGTACACACACACATCAGTCATAACGAAGCACGCACAACGCGCTCGAAGCAAATACGATGACATACGAGAAGAAAACCATTCTACGCAATTAGGTGTGTTGCCAATTCTGTTTGGATTTCCCTCCAAGTTTTAATATTGAAAAAATCCTATTTTCAGAAGCATTGTTTAGAAATATTTACTTTTGTGTTACTATTTGTTCAATTGTAGAGTAATAATAATAATAATTTTTCGTAAGAATGACCGTTATATAGGGTACACACCAGCTTTACCTGATGTGCCCCTCTTCAGGTGACTGACTAGGTTATTATAGGGTGTTTGGATAGCTGGGGAGGAATTTCCGAGGGCTCTTAGTAGGACTCAATCCCAGCATTTGCCTTTACGAATGAGGAAAATCTCGAAAAAACCTTCAGTCAGGACTGCCGGTGGCCGGAAGCGAATTAGCGATCTCCCAAAAGAGTCTCGCGTCTTACCGCTGAGCCACCTCTATCGGTAAAAATGTAGAATATCTTCTACGTTCAAGTATGTATTTGTTATTAGCTCAACTACGTTTGTAAGGATAGTTGAGTAGTCACATAATTCTCTAATTTGTTTTATGCCTGGGCCTGGGTATGTATGACTGAGGAAGGTGGGAGAAATATTTTCTTTTTTCTTTTTACGTAGAATACCTTCTACAGGGAATTATGTATGTTGTGGATGGCTGAGTATGACTGAGGAAGGTAAGTCGTACTACCACGTCGTGACTCATTTCCATACCCACGCTCTATGTTGCAATATTCTCTTCTCTTCACACATATTTCAATCAACATGACTTCATTGTTGTATTTATAATAATATGAATTATAAACATATTGTTTAAGAAAAAGGATTATTTACCGCTACTAGCAAATCATGTTTGAGGATGTAATATAGAAAGAAATGACGCAATAATAAGAAAT
Organism: Isoperla grammatica; assembly: GCA_945910005.1. Lineage (NCBI taxonomy): Eukaryota > Metazoa > Arthropoda > Insecta > Plecoptera > Perlodidae > Isoperla > Isoperla grammatica. The sequence goes on from OX246745.1 coordinate 31,043,573, forward strand.
ATATTCAAATGATGAATCTAGTAAAATATACTATTAATAAAATTATATTAAATTAAAGGATTTTACACTGTTCTTAAAAATATATTTAAAGTTCATCAACATACTGTGATTATTATTAAAACATTGAGTGAAAAATTGCAACAATAAAAAAACAATTAGAACATTTTTAAGAAATTTGTTTTGTGATTGTTGTAAAGCATTGTTTTGATAAAGATCGTAGTATGTTGATTATGTTGATTAACATTAAATATACTGTTAAGCACAGTGTAAAATCCTAATTCAATATAATAGAAAAGAAATACATTGTTCAAAACTGTGTTCACTTTTGAGATTAGCGGGGCAGTTATAAAATAAGGTACTAATTGTAAAAAAAGGTACTGATTGTAAGGTACCAAGTGAGTTACAAGTATCTGGTCTGTCAAAAATCGGTCGCTTCAATCAGACTCCATTGAATTTGAGTACCGCTCTAGTTTTGCCTGAATTAACATTTTCGCCCAAAAAATTGGTGTTTTTGTATAAGGTATATGTAACGAATTCACATTTTCAGTGTTTCAAGTGTAAAATTCAAACATACTGAAGGGGCTGTTGACTTCGAAGATTTACCGTTTATGTTGTGTACGGATTGCCACAGCGACAAACGTATATTTATAGGAACGGAATAGAATTCTTTAATTGCCTTGTACAAATACATCATAAAATAATAATTATGCATAATGTTTTCGCTCCGAAAAAATTGAGTATGTGTTTTTCAACAAATCTTGGAATATTTATCACTGATACAAAAACTTTCGTAAAAATGTGCAAATGTGTTTATGAATTTTTAAGAAATAATTTAATATTTAATTCTTAACTATCTTTTCTATTTAGGTAATTCGATAACTTGTTTTCTTTATGCACGCGTATTGTTTACTATGCAGTCTACTAAGAAAGCCTACAAACATTTTCACAGAATCTCGTCTGTCGTTTTACTTCTGAACGACGAACATTAAAAAAACATGAAGGTAAAGTTCCCTTTGATTTTAGTGCAAAAACAGTCTGCTTATGGGTATTACGCTAAGTATTTATTTTCCTAGGATTGAAGGCCTATAGGCTACTCGGTTAGGCCTACTATTACACGTATGAACGCAACGATTAGTCAGCAAGGGAACACATTTGATTGATTGGCCGCGTTCCGCGTGCATGTCGCTCAATTGACCCAGACTTGAGGTTATGAATGACAAGGTGACGCTTGCCGAATACCGAGGAAACTAGTCATAGCGCCCCGTGCACGTGTTGATGTTCAGACCACGAGATCAATGCCACCCCGTCCCCCTCCCCCACACCCAGTCCCAAGTCCCCGACCGCCCACCCACTACTCCCGACTCTCCAACAAATTTCTCGGAAGCTGATTAGTAGGATCAAAATTCCTGAAAGCTACCCTTCCCCTATTATAAGAAATCCCTTATGTATAAAGTGGGGTACCTGTCGCACCTCACCTTCCATCCTCCCCTCCCGACTCCCGGCTCCCGCGTAACACTAAAGATCTAACTTCCGGCAACAGGATTCCTAAGCAGAGCAGAGTTCTGCCCGCCTACGAGGAACGATCAACCAATCCGCTCATCATTGGCCTACCGCTCCGCTATATAAAGTGGGACGGCCACATGGCTGAACGGCGTGTATGTCAGTAAGATGCAGGCGTTCGAGTGTTAGCGGCAATAGCTGTCTGGCTGGCTATGGGCTGCAGGCATCTGTACATTTCACCGCTCAGGATTACGTGTCTCCTACTTAGTGTGTTGGTGTGTTCTCCTAGCGGCGGTGAGGTTCTTCGTCCGCCACCATCCCCTACCCCATCGCAGCGCTTCAACACTCAACAGGAGGTGGACCAGCTCAAGAAGACAATACTAAGAGGATTGGGATTGACGCGAATACCAGACATCTCAAAGGTAAGAGCAAACTTACTCATAGTTTAACACAAAATAGCTTTGGAGAAGATTAATCTAAATTTTCATTTTCCACGTGGTTCTTAACCTAAAATAACTAGATTTGACCAAACCGTCTCTGCCACGTGCGGGTTGGTATTGTCACGTGGATAGGTCGATCATATACAAACTACTTGCTTTGCTTACTGCTTGCTAAATCTGGTGATGATTGTCATCGTAGTTGTCACCTTCATTACACCTATGTAGTATCACTTCAAAACCGGAGCCACTTTAGTTACATAAACATGAAACACACCTACCACTGATATTATCATTGTCGTGTCCAATTCAAAGAGAGTAATAGATTCAGTGACCCATGAGAGAATGGAATGGGGTAGATAATGTGACAGCTTCCGGACAATAAGTAGAAACGATTGTCGATCCCCCCCGGCACCGTTTGCTGCTCTTGGAAAGACCTACTCCCTTCGGGCGTCCGTCCTGAGACATGCAAGTTATATGTGCGTGTGCTGCACCGTTTTGTGCCTGGTTGTCTGTCTCAAGGCGTTGTGGTTTCTTAATTGCACATTATCCATTGACCCTTGCGACAAACGCCATAATTACCAGTGGCAGGTGTTGGATTTGTTACCTCAAGTGCCCTTCTTCAGGTGATTAACTAGTTATGATAGGGTATGTCCTAGGGTTGTTAGCAGGACTCAATCCCATCAATCGCCTTGTGACTGACGAAAACCTCGTAAAGAACCTTCAGTTAGGATTGCGATGGCCGAACCAAAGACCTACTGATTTAGTCTCGCGCGAGCCACCTCCATCAGTATTTGATAAGAGCAACCTAACTCAAGAAGCATTGTAAATAGTTGAAATCCACCTTCTCTTATCTCCCCACCCTTGGAGTGTTTTCTGCCAACTACCAGTCGATAGTTTCAGATGATCCCATCAACTATAAAGCCATTGCGGACGATCAAATTGAATTACATGAAACATTTAGTTTTTTCTATTACTCATAATTATGTTGATACTTTTTTTACTCGGCTTGCATGAACTCACGTTTCGGGACATCTAATGCTTCACAGCTCAGTTCAGACAAACTGTTAAAAAATTGAAATTAGAAAAATACGGGCGGTACTTTGATTCTTTCAACTTTGCAGGATAATATAGAGGGTTAATATATTGGGTATCCGGTACATACTAGGATATTAATGAGTATAGCGCAATTAGTCAAAGATACATCTTCATATAGTTGTTTATACAGGTCAAGTGTCATGTACACGCACAAACACTCTACATAAAAATATAGTTGGTCTTCATGTCCACGTTTAGTTATCTCTACACTTCATTCATTCACTGGGCTGTCGGATCTTTGATCCGTTTGGTCGTGAAAACTGACAGCCAACGTTATCGCAACCGTTTATCTATACATAATTTTATCTAATTAACATGGTCAGAGATTAAGACCATGCTAAAAAAACTAGAATAATTTGTAGTATTTGTGTCTGTAAAACAAACGATAATCTACACTCACACACGAGCGCGTATAATGGGTTGAGAAATTAATTAAAGAAAGGATTTTGTCATGATTAAACATTGTAACAATAAATAATTAATTTGTTTGTTTGTTTGTGCTTGAAAATAATTACATTTATAAGTAACATTAGAAAAGAAAGTAAATGTGATTAATGAGAACAACGAAAGGTGTATCGTTTTTTTTTTCTTGTGTGTGAGATGGAGTTCTCCGCTCTTTTTGTACGGTTGGTAATAACATCTTTATGCTCCTTGCTGGGTGGGGTGGGGTGGGCAGTTTAACTAACCAAAACTAATCCATTGAGACAGGCTTCGGCAACTGAGAATAGTCCCCCCCCCCCACTCATAATCTCGATTAGCCTTATTAAATACACACAGATAATAATAAAAATAGGTTATCTGTGATATAAATACAAGAACTTGACTCATTTGCCTGAAGTATTAGTTAAGTTTTGTTACCAATAATACGTATAGAATTTGTTAAAAGTAAACATATTAATATGCCCACCTGCGTTCCAAAATCGACAACTTTCTGGAGAAGGAAAAATAAAGTTGTGTCCATTTCTCTTATAAAATCGGATAGTTTAACTAATTATTTAGGATCTGGCCTAGTAATTTGTTAACTGTCTTAAGGATTTTACATTGTAGTTAAAATTATGATTGATGATTCTTTTTACTTTACGTCACTTTTATTGCAATCAAGCTATTCCAGACGATGAGGGGTGATACTGATAGATGAAGATGAAAAACAGTTTTAAAAAACATGCTTATGCGGGATTTGAGCCCACGTCCCTGCGGGTTCATAGGATCTGCACCCCAACCGCATGAACCACTGCGGATGGGTTAAATAATTATGTATATGAATGAGTTTTGTTTAGTACGTGGTTTATAGTGAAAAATGGAATGAAGTAATATGGTGTAACGCATTGCTTTTGATTGCTTAGTCTTGGGCAAGGGCTACCGGAGCTCTGTAGTTGTGCGCATGTCATCATTAGGTTTGTCGAAAAGCACCTACATAAGACATGGGAATATTTTAGTAGACAGTTTTACGTCGTTGATTTAAATATGCCTATTTTACCACCATTTCATTTCATTTAGTTGTCTTGTTTCATGTACTTGTTTCATGTCTTGTTTATGTCATTGTATAAAACCAACATACTTTTTTGAAATACAAACGCAAATACAGTACAAATACAAATACAAATGTAATTAAAAACAACTAGTTGGACAATACACTGCTCCTTGTCAAGATTTAAAAAAAAGTCTTATCAAAGAACAATGCATTTTTCAACTACTTGTTTTTAATAATATTTTACCTGTTCTACTGTTTCCTTTTTAATAAATACAAATTATTAAAATAAATACGTGTAATAGATAAAGATGCTTAAACCAAATTACAGTTTTGATTTTGAATTTACTGGTGATGGTAAATCATGGATGGTAACCACCATTATTACCAGCCAAAATTCCATCCGATCCGCATTCATACTTCCGACAAGAATCATAGCAATAACAATGTGTGGAAGTTGCGCTGCGAGCACTTCTACTTGGAATGTCGTGGAATGTTCAACACCAGCGCTTACGACATTCTGTCAGTGAGGCAATGTAGCTGTTTTTGACTGTGACTGCTTGTTTTGGACATTCCGAACGAAATGAGATGCTACGCGTGACCAAATGTGCGGTAGATTACGTCATCGTCAGGATCACTGTTTGATGTTTGGACATTCCGGGTATTAACCGTGTCTCTTTCATTTCATGCACACAGCCAGCGATTACGTAGAAGCTAGGATAGCAATTATATATAGTAAACCACCAAATAGAAATGTTGCAACAGATCCGGACTATCGGCTAATTCGATTGATTTCATTTGTTTTGTTTCCATCCGTTAAATGGTCGGGGAATTTGTTCATTGTATTCACGGTTTTTATTTATTGAAAGCTTGGGTTTTCTTTCGAATTTTTCTTTTTTGCTTAGGTTTGTTGGGATTTCCCCATCAAAGTAAACCAGCTGTGTCGAGCAGCCGGATCAAAGCGAGCTGTCTGGGGTGGGGGGGAGGGAGGAGAGGTATTCGAGTTCGACCGCAACGTGCTGCAAGATACCTGCTCTCGGCCTGTCAGGCTGTCAGCTGCTGGTGGGAGCAACTCATTAGTGTAATGCACTCTTTGCATTTATTCTTGTTTATGTGTTCTACAGTCTACACAACATTTCAAATCTCTTATGTTTTATCCCGACTTTCAATTTGTTGTTGCAATAAAAGCTGGACACACTCGCACTCGCACGCACGTGTATTCTCTCTCTCTCTCTCTCTCTCTCTCTCCTCATCCGTATTTCAACTCCATCTTTGTTTAGTAACACTTCTCTTACGTACAATAAGTATGGAAACCATCACGTGCGGTAACGGTGAAGCAATGACAATCGACCAATAGGGTAGATCACCAATTAACTATAACCATCGACCAATCTTTCGAACATAAACTACAACACCATCGTTTTCTTTCCCGCGCTTTCTGATAGAAAGTTATATCGGTCTTGATTCTCACATTAGAAAATGATCGTTTTAAACCCACAACAGTGGGCTTGTGTTAAGTTCTAAAAATGGAAATTTAAAAATAATATTCTGGCGGAAGAGACTACGGCGATCTATTTAGTAACCCTACAGCAAGTGTCATATGGGATTCTCCCCAGTTGGTTCCGTATGTGCTCCCGCATTCATAGAAATAGGAAGGAATGGCTGCATCTGAACCTTTTTCAAGGTATAGACATTCCTAACGGGTTTTGGAAAAAACAGATGCGTCTGGAGTAAACCTTGATGGCGATCTACTAAGCAATACAATTTGTGTAATCAAATTCGAATATTACAACTAGTATAACATTAGTGAAGGAAATAATACAAATGTCCATCAATTTGTAACTATATAACGCTTATGATTTGAATCATACGTGTATGTTATCGTTTATTCGTTTATTCCCTGATTTTTTATCTATCTCTGAATTTTAATCTATTTGAATGTCTAACCGTGTTTGCAACTCGTTCAGTACCATATCCGTGAAGGCTTCGTGGCGTGAAAGGGTACCAGTCCCCAGTCCCACTCGCAACATGCCTGTCTGCTGTCTGTACACTTCGGTTTATTTTCGCAGGTTTTTTTTTTTTTAATGGTGAACTTAAAACACGCAAAAAGGGAATTACACATCTTTCTTTATATCTGCGGTTAGCGGAATAGTCTGCGAAGCAACAATATAATAACTGACTAATGCTTCTGCGTTGAATGCCAAAACGTAGGGACCTTTGCGTCCCGATACCCACATGGTATTTGTTGAAATACGGCCTCCAGAAGGCGTCGATATAGTCAGTTATACAATGAAAAGGGTCTCAACGAAACAGATTTCCTAATTCCTACGTCGTAAAAAATTTAAATGTGGAAAGAAACACAAACGATTGGTATGAACGATGAAATTGATATTTGGTATCTTTATAAATCGATATAAGGCTTATTTCTCAATCAGTGTAAAGAAATGCACGGCCATATGGCTGATTTGGAATCGTTTAATTCTACTTGGGGATTTCAATAGGTCTATACAATGTGTGAATAACCAAGTTAATTACCTATATAGAAAATCTCCGTCGCAAATGTTTACTGTGGCTTGAATTATTTGTCGATTCCCTTCATTTTGAACCCTATAAATTGTCGTTATAAATGTAATTATTGTTTACAACGGGAATAAATTGCTCTGAATATTTGGAATTCAATACTCTTTTAAAGTGTCTAGAATAAAAACGGGTAGCCGGGGGCAATTGAGGCGTTGTCATGGAAGTAAGACAATAATTTGCATCTGGCAATTGTCTTTGAGCGTCTAATTCCAACTAGCTCTAATTGCACTAAGGTTCTGGGTACCAAGACACAGACTCGACGTCGGACCTTCGTTCGTACGTGCATGCTCATTATGTAATATGGTAGCAATTTCTCTGAACGGGATTAAAAGCACAAACACTGTTAATACGGGTTCGATTCCCTCCTATACAATATCTCGTGACAGCCATGTGAGGTTATGGGGACAATGTACATGAACAATTTTATTGCTTCCAACTTGTACATAACACCCAAAAAAGAAAGCATTGGAAATGGTCGCTTTTTTGCACTGTAGGCTACACCAAACAACACCGTCATACAAATTCTTCCACAACTCCTAATTGAACATCACAACTATCCTGGGTAGGGGTGGTTGTACCTTACTTCCCAGGTGTCATGTGATAATCATAGGGTTAGACGTGCGTTGCCCGTTTTCTTGGATGTCCGGCAAGCAAATAATAATATTATTTAAGTCCCTGGAATGTGTGTGCTGCTCTCTTTTACTCGAAAGAGGAAGCGTTCCACAAAATAGTAATTGGTTTTTAACGAATAGACCTTAGTTGAAGGCACCTTAGGGTACTACATACTGAGTACAATTTCACGCTGCCGCAAACCACAACTAGCAGTTGATGCACTTGGTGACTTGACACGCCAGCTTTTTGTTCTCTGGAACTACAAGTGGCTGAGATGTTCATTTGATGTTGACAGTTCGATATCTTACAGAATAACTACTTAGGCTGTAAAAATAACATACTGTAAAGACTTCAATTATTATTTTTAATGAGTTGATATTTTCTGTCGTGAACGGAAGTAAACAATACATTACGGGTGCATTGAGCGGATACTCAATTTGGGCGACTTTGGAACTTATGGGGATATCCAAAATATCACACCGAACATGTTAATTTTCTAGAAATATGGGTCTGGATGGGACCTTGCATCTGAACCTGTGTAGGATCTTGGATGCGCATTCAGACAATTAAGATCTAGGTTCAAATAATTTCGCACTTCCAAAGATATTAGCAACCTTGATAAAAGCATCAGAAAATGTATTATTATTTTGACGAGTATTTTTTGTCTGTGTGAACAATCTGTAAAGTAAAGCATATTCAATGAAAAAGACGAAATAGTTGAAATCCAAGTTAGAATCGAATCTGCAACTTTCGCCTCGTAAGTCTAAATTTACTCCCTTGGACTTGGGCTCGCTTCCCACGTTATTTAGGTTGTAAAGTGTTGTACCTAATCATCTAGTGCACATGCACTGACACATTGCCCGCTCCTGAACTGAATACAATGTTTGCTTCGCACCAGACCATGCACTCGCGTGTTTCCGCTTACATCGTCAAGTTGCAAGATTGCCTTCATAACGTTCATTATAATAGTACTGTTACTCGGACGCGCACGGGGACAAAAACAGCTAAATTACACCGAACATGAGTTAAACACCGTAATGGACTTGTCATAGTAAATATCTTTATATGATAACAATACAACGAAATGATGCAGCGAAACAGTTTGTGGAATTGTGGGTCATGCCATCCAAGTCTGTATTATGGGAGTAGGATCTGGATATGATCGTATCGTATGCGCTCCACAACTCATAAGGAAATAATTTGTCACTGTTCATTCATTATTTTATTACTTTCTCGTGTTAATTGAATCAAAATCAAATTAACAATAATTTTTCTCGACAGATGCACGTTTTTAAATATTTATTTTCCAATCATGCTGCAACTCTTGGCAAAGGTGTGAGTTGAGCCCCACCTGTTCGCGCTAGGCAGGCACTGCCAGCCGAAGCCGATATGAATGAAAGTGGTTATTCGCGATTGCGCGCGCCGCACTACGTTATCAATGAACCATGTCGACTCGCTTCGAAGAAAACAGCTACCTGGGGTGTCGGTTTGTTTCGCGGAACTGCCGGGGTGAAACCACGATACTCCTTAGTCCTCACATGCGTGATGAATAATTATATACATACACCCTGGTTCTAGGTAATAATCGCTATGAGTTCTTTCACTTGCAATATTGATTCGGCCATGGGCCCCTCAACTTGCATCATTGATTATGTTATGACTAGTATGGTATGAGAGTGGGTGAGACTTTTCACCGCGAGGAACCCGTGTACAGAAGACAGGCTGCCGATACGGTCATTATTTATTATATCAACATTTTGTTCACTTTTTAAATTCCTTTCCTTTGATCTTCGGAAAAAAAGGTTTTAAATCTGGACCCGTGGAGTTTTTTTGTCGATGTGCTCCGAGTATTCTTTGACTCGCCTATGCATGCCTCCGTTATTGGGGTCGAGTTTGTACCAATCCAGTGCTATTTGTGAACCGCTTGTGTTATGTTGAATTCGTCGGTGTCAAATGCCATCACAGGTTGTTTTTTAACAATCACTTATCAATTTTAATGATATAAATAAACATACTAATTAGTACGCGCTCTAACAAAAAAAAGAATGAGATAAGAGAAATATCACCCGTTGAAGGATGATGAATAGATATCGAAGCGGTCTTGAAAGCTCGCTGTTTTTGGTCTTATAAGCTTACTAATAATTATGTTTAGAGGATTGTTAGGCAAACGTATTAAATCATGTATTGTTTACCTTTTACTACGGTATAATGATAATTTCTGACTATTGAACCGGGCTTTTTATGTTCTCTAAGGCTGTTCACAGAAAACCTTTGGAGAAAGTGGTATTTATAAGTGAGTGAAAGTATTTGCTCTCTTATCCAATAACAAACAAGTAATTGATTTAAAAAAATATATATGATCCAATTATTATATTATTATAACTAAATTTGTCTACATATTCTGCTGTTTATATTTATTTTTATTTTAGCTAAAACGCTACAGAATGTGCTACAGCAAACAGTTCGTTAATTTTAGATTTTCCCGGAAGGTTTATGTTGAAGTAGAGCTGTCGTAGGCTATTAATCATTTAGGGTGAATTCTGCCATTGGTCCACGAGCAATGTGAGAACAGAGAGTCTGACGAACAGGAAAAGCTACCTAAACCCCTTGTCTCATAACCAAAAACAACTGTTTGGCGCTTTCCGCAAACAGAAGACACTCACTGTGTCAAAATAGAAACACTGCGGATCTGCTGTTAATTATTCTTATTTTAGCTGAACAATTTTGTTCTAGAGTAATATCGACTATCCTTAATTTCATTATAATACCCTATATCAACACGACTTCGTTCGCGTGAAACTTAAGAATTGTTAAGACAAAGTTATTATTTTAGAGTTTAACTACAATGATGCGTTCAAGTCTTACTGCCACATTTACCATAGAACCCGATTGCTAGATTCACATTTTATTTCATTAAATTCGTTTTACATTCGTGTTGACTGTTCAGACCCCTGATGAGACAACGTAATGGTACATAGCACATACACTTCACATAGCGTAACACGCCAGCGATTATAAGGAAGCCAACATTGCAAGTTCCATCTACATCGGTCTACTGAATCTCGAACAATTTATTTTAACAATGTTTAAACAATTTTTTAATAATATATATAGATACAGAAATGTTCGATCTTCTGTCATTGAGATGGTGGA
>OX246745.1:31059420-31214420 GCA_945910005.1 Isoperla grammatica
CGAGTCCACCAGGTGGAGATAGAGTACGCGACTCTGCGGCTCCTAGTGAGTCGTCACAACACCGCCGTCGCCCCAACCCAAGACAGCGTGCAAGTGCGCGTGTTCCAGGTGTTGGGTGAAGAGCACATGCTCGTCGACCAGCGAGCAGTGCGCCTGCCCGGTAGTGCAGGAGCCACCTGGACTGAGCTCGACGTGACGCGCATAGCGCAGGCGTGGAACGCAGGAGAGAGTGATATACACCTGGGCTTAGTGCTCGAGTGTCCAGACTGTGTGGACATGGGGATTACTTTGGTCACCGAACACACGGTGGGTGGGAATAGTTCTGTGAGTCCGGTGTTAAATATTCTGGCTGGTGTGCACATAGACAACCGTGATAAGCGCTCCACAGAGTACGACCCTTTGAACGTTGACGATCAGCAGAGGTATGACTGCTCCAAAGATGGTCAGCAAAAGTGTTGCAGGCATGTTATGAAAGTGAACTTTAAAGATATTCAGGGGTTTGAATTCATAATTCAGCCCAAGGAGTTCGACGCGGGCTACTGCAAGGGAAGGTGTCCTCCAAGGTACAATCCTGCGCACCATCACGCTCTCTTGCAGAGTCTCATCTGGAAGCAGCAGAGTCGCTCGCAACCTCGCATCCCTCGAGTCTGCTGCGCTCCGAGTCGATTGCGAGAGCTCGAAGTTCTGCACTTGGACGTGGATGATCCTTCGAAACTAAAGATTACAGTGTGGGATAACATGCAAGTGTTGGAGTGCGCTTGCTCGTAAAGATCAAACCAAAGATATCTCCGTGCGTCACTAGTCAAGCGGGTGCACCAGTATTCAGGGCACAGGGCATTCTCAATACGGGTTCCAACTAAAAGACATGTGTTGTTCGTTCTCATGCTGAATTCCACTGACTTACAGAAACTTCTACATGATTGTTTAGTACTGTGATAAACCCTAAAAACATCTTCCTACTTGAGCAATGAATGTTTGCTCATTGAAGCTGCCCCAACTTATAATTCAAGGAAATGGGACTGAAAGATAATAGACAAAACTAGTTTTAAAACTGCATTTAAATGTGATTCAAAGTTCCTATGTGTACACTATACTGGATATCATACCCAATCTGTTATGTAATATTTCGTCTGCTCAGAACCAGACTGTCATAACTACAAAATTGCGTTTTTGAGTTATGCACATCAAAATTCTTTTTTTTTTCTTTATTTTACTGTCATAGTGCCATATCTACAACTCTAGCCTATCAAAACATTATGCAGAAACACAGTGTCGTAAGCAACAATAAATATAATGTTTGTATTAGTCATTATGTCGTAACTGACTGATACAGTGTCAAAGAGAAAAATAATATCAAAATATTCATAACATAGTGTAACAAGTCCTGTGCATAGTGTCATATCTACCTCATACAACACTTTGAAGGCACAATTTTAATTAATTAACCCTCATCAAACTTGGGGCAATAATGTCGTAAAAGATAGTTATGACACTATTTGCCACGGACAATACACTCTTGACAATATTGTGTAATATTGTGCGATAGTAGCTGTGTTGTAGTGTCATAACTACCACCTTATATTCAATAGTACATCATATTTAGCATTCTATATTACATCATTTGGTACGTAGTGAAATGACTACGCAGAGCGATATATACTGTATTTTAATAAATGGTACATATTAACATATGAAAAAAAAGTAAATTAAAGTGATTTTTCAAACTTCCTTTTTCATTTATCTCGAAATTGCGTTTTTGTAGTTATGACAGTCTTGTTCTGAGCAGACGATTTCCTAAAGTAATTGTAACTTTATTTAAGTGCGAATGTATTTTGATGTGGACATGGATGTAATAGTGACTACCCCTTGACTGAATTTCTTATACCCATATCCGAATATCCTTGCAAACGTTTACGTATGCGAGGTAATATAGTGTAAGTTAAGTAATGAAATCAAATACAATTTCGTTGGCAATTGTCAAAAGACGTTATATTTAACGCGCAATAGATGTTTTAGATGCAGTTAAAAGTATTTATAATGTTTTATTATGTTGGGAGTAGATAATAGTTAAATGTACATTTCTCATCAGTATTTCACGTAGGTCGTTAAATCAGCCATCGACCAAGTTGAGCTTTCAAACTTGTTCATTTGAAATTTACATTGTTTTATTTGCCACAATTTGTTTATTTAATTGTACTGCACTGATTTCATAATAAAATAGTACTTTAAATAAGTTATTTATTAATATATTGTATCTTTCATGTTAGTGTTTTCTAAATGATGTTAAGATATCAAAATATGTATTATGCATGTATTATTTATTTTAATAATAAATTATTGTTTGGAATGATTTCCTGCACTATGAAAATATAACTGTCTTGTTGTTATTACGGTGATCTGTGAACCCTCACGTAAGACCCGTCATATGAATTACTGTTGTTTGGTTCCTTAGTATATCCCACATTGTTGTAGCCGTACTAAAATCCCCCTTTCAATTAGTAGTACTATATGTTATACACTAAATTAAACTCGATTGTAATTGATCCTACGTGTACAAGCCGCGCATAACATTTCAGCTTGTACAACAAAAAACCGTGAATGTAGATTTGTATTCTCCAGAAGTCAGAATATGCCCACCCACCCACAATAGTAATATTATAGTTTATGTCTCAGTTGTGAATCTTTAATGGTAAGTTAAATGATTCAATTACGATGTGTACCAGCGACTAATCGCTTTACGCAGTTGGACGCCAAAACGATCAACTCAGTGATGTGTTGGTCCAAACCGGTTTCGTTCAAACACAAACAGTTTTCCGAATTCCATTGTGAAGTGAAGAAATCAAAATATACTTTTAAAACCCCGATTTGGGTGCCTACACATTCTTCGCCTCCTGCCATCATGTTACAATTAGGTAGATTTTTTGCCATTCGATTATACTATTTTTGTTTGTGTTCAGTATGAATTTGAATGTCTTTGGACAACTACGATTAAACATGGAAGGCAGATGGCGTTTGATAAGAACAAACAAGAAAGCTGTACCTCTGTCACCCGATGCCCAAGTCTGGACGTAGAAACTTGGAGATAATTGACGCCTGATATTCTTTGTTCCATCCAACGGGGGACAAATTATTAAATGTCACCCTTATCCTTCCCCCACATAAACGCCGGACAGGGACGGGGGGGCAAGAGGGGAACCCCCCGTCCTGGATTTCAGGATTCAACAAAATTTAACTGGCAATGTGTTATTATTTTTGTAAGCCTCTATAAAATGTCTAAATACACTTATATATTCAAATCAATATTGCAAAAACTAAATTGATTGATTGATTGATTAAGGTCTTTTATTAAAAGGCGGGATTAAGGCTAGGCGTTTTCTGTTCGTATCTTTAAAACAACTTTTTAAATCTAAATTGTGCGTATAAACACTGCAGCTGAATATTATCAGGGTCTACAGATAACGTATAAACACTGCAGCTGAATATTATCAGGGTCTACAGATAACGTATAAACACTGCAGCTGAATATTATCAGGGTCTACAGATAACGTATAAACACTGCAGCTGAATATTATCAGGGTCTACAGATAACGTATAAACACTGCAGCTGAATATTATCAGGGTCTACATATAACGTATAAACACTGCAGCTGAATATTATCAGGGTCTACAGATAACGTATAAACACTGCAGCTGAATATTATCAGGGTCTACAGATAACGTATAAACACTGCAGCTGAATATTATCAGGGTCTACAGATAACGTATAAACACTGCAGCTGAATATTATCAGGGTCTACAGATTCATTACGTACATTTGGATCCTACATGATTATCTGATAATATAATCATGCGAGATATTAAACCTAATGAATTTTGCATATATTTTACATCTATTTTACAATACAAGTATAAAATTAGTATTTTTTTTTACTTATAAAACTAAACTAGTATTAGTAATATATATAATATAAATAGTAATATATATATAATAATAGTAAATAAAGAAAAAAAAGTAAAAAGTATTAGTAATATATAATATAAATAGTAAAATATATATAATAATAGTAAATATATATAGTAATATAAATAATACTAATAATAATTTTTTACTTTAATAATTTACTTATATACTTTTTTATATTTAAAGTATGTTGCTGTACGTTATAATGACGTACTCAACCGTTAGTTGGTTGTCTGTGGTTAGGTCGTACGACGTTAGGGGGGTGATTGGAAGTAGTGGGGATTATATTCAAAGGAATTACGGGGAGGAATGAAACGGGAAGAATTTATTTCGTCGCCTTTTACGACCGGCAGAGTGAAGACAAATTCTATCCGGGGCCTAAGAAATGTGTATCATACATTAGGTTCGTTGATTTACCTATACCTTTTCTAATGTTTGCACTATACCCCATGATAGAGAGAGCATGGGGTATAGATCTACATTATGCATGAAGTGAACAGGCATGAAAATGTAATGGGGCTCTGCCCTCTCTGTTTATCTTGAACAATTGCATCGTGTTCTCTTGATTTTGAACGATTCCTTGTCTGTGCTGCATGGAAATATTATGCTAGTTGTTAGAATAACAAAATTATTACTAATATTATTGTACTCAGATTAGTTAGATCGTTTACAGAAAGAATGAAATGTCGTCTTCAACACCACTGCAACCCGCCTAACTCTCACCTCGCGGCGTCTTCGTCAGTCGTCACTCGCTCCAGTTATCTTGTCGGCAACCTCTGTGATTTCAGCGGTTTAAAAATAATTACATTTTTTCGAGTTCGAAGTATTGTTAAAATTAATGAATACTTGTTCAACCACAAACTTCCGACCACTTAGTTCGACTTGATTTGATTTGTACTTCTGTGTCGTGAAACCAAATGTGGCGATGCCGTAACGTTGTGATAAATGTGACTATGGATGTCTATTGGCTGATTTATTTCAACATGGGATTGTAAAGTGGTTGAAGAGCTGAACCCTCAATCAGGAGGAGTTACCCTGGGCTGGGTGCTTCGTAGCTCTCTAAGGTGATCGGGGGAAAAACCGGGACAAACTTTCACTTGACGGGTGACTATCGCTTGCCTTGGACCAGGTAAATGTTCCTCAATTCGCTTCAACTTGTCTGGCTCTTTGGATCCGATCATCCGAGCGAATGGAAAATGGATTATTTTGTGTGATTCTTGTGTTAGCTGTTTTTATTCGGTCCATTGAAGTGGAGGACAAAATTAACGCGGGGAAAATGAAAAGTTGTACCGTTGAGTGAGCCCTATATTTCTCACTCAACGGTTGTACTATTCTCAATACTGAAAAAATAACATTCAGACGCGCGCGAAATTTAATTGAGTTTCGCAAGCGACCGTATAAGCAGCACTGTACGCCACGCAAACAGCGCGCAGAAATATTGTACCACTACCACCACTTGATCAGCAGGAGGAGGGGAAAGAGTGGAGGGTGTCACTAGACTTAGGCACAATTTCAAATTTCACTGGCTATTATTTCATTCGTAACCCCTATTTGAACGTCGCAAAGTCGGTTAATAAGTGTAAATAATCTAAAATACTCTCTGTGAGGCCAAATAAAATAATAATAATAATAATTATTATTATTATTATTTAATAATAATTATTAATAATAATTATTATTATTATTATTATTATTATTATTTATATAAAAATAATAATAAAAATAATAATATAAAAATGAATAGATAATAATAATAAATATAATAATATAAAAATTAATAGATGATAATAATAATATCAACATAGTGTATCTGTATACTATGAACAAGTACTAATAAGACAGTAACGGCTGAAGTTAGATAGATGGATAGATTTAGATAGATAGATTTATTTCTTCTATAGACATGATACAATACATTGCATGGTCTAAATCTCTTCCGAGATGTGCGAAGAGTGGTATAATAGGCCTAAAATAACCATAGTTTTCTTCAGGCCTAATATACCTGGAGTATTGAGGTAAGAATTATGCTAACAATTCTTCAACCATTTTTGATATAGCTGAATAGCATCGCTAACTACAGTAATATTATACAGAAAGAATCAAATTGACAGGACAATAACTAACTTATCTAGTTATATATAATAATACAATACAAGTTTGTTACTGATACCTGAGTACTTAGAAACATATTGGTATTTACAATAGTAACATTAACAAATGAATGAATCAAATTAACTAGTGGACATTCACTAATTAGTACAATACAATTTAAACGCTGAGCACAACTTAAAACATACTACAGAATTGAAGCTGCAGCCTGTAATTAGTCTAGGTATATTTAACGGAATATATCAAAGTTACTAATGGGCAATAACTAATTATTAATACAACACAAATTTAAACACATACATCCACACAACTCAACCATAATACAAAATTGAAGCTGCAGCCTATAAGTCCAGATATTGTATAAATTCTTTAGTAGAATAAAACGCACCTTTCAATAAAATAATCTTCAACTTACTTTTAAATAAACTCAAGCTTGCATTTTCTTTGATAGAATATGGCAAACAGTTGTATAGTAGAGAACCTTGGTATAACGGACTCTTTTGGCATTGACTTGATATTTGATGGTGGACTCTAAGGTTTGATTTTTGTCTAGTGTCATAATTATGTGTGTCTAGGTTTAATTCTAGATCCTTAAAGTTAGTCTTTATAAATGTCAACAACTGAAAAATGTACAGGCAAGGCATCGTCATGATTTTTAAATTTTTGAAGTGTATTTTACAAGATTCTCTTAAGTTCAAATGGAGCATACACCTGATTGCTCTTTTTTGAAGTTTGAAAATAGTCTCCCATTTCGTTGCATTTCCCCAATGAATTATTCCATAAATCATTTTTGAATGGAACATACCATAATATTGTATTTTAAATGTGCTTAAATTTGCAAAATTAGACATGACTTCAATTGCATAGCAAGTACTAGAAAGCTTTCTGCTTAGACTAGCTATGTGGTGTCCCCAATCCAGGTTTTCATCAAGCTGTAAGCCTAGGAAGGGCACATATGATTCCTGTTGCAGTGTTTCATTTAGGATATTTGTAATTATGCTTTAAAAGGCTGATTTTTTATTTTTAAAATACACTACTTTTGTTTTTTGGGGGTTTAATGAAAGAAAATTTGCAGCAAACCAGTTATTTGAATCGTCCATAACCTTGTTTGCATTAGCTATTAAAATATTAAGATCCGAATTTTTTAGTAAGAAATTT
Source organism: Isoperla grammatica (assembly GCA_945910005.1). Lineage (NCBI taxonomy): Eukaryota > Metazoa > Arthropoda > Insecta > Plecoptera > Perlodidae > Isoperla > Isoperla grammatica. The sequence goes on from OX246745.1 coordinate 31,066,649, forward strand.
GAATCGTCAGCAAAGAGAGTTATTAGATCTGAAGCAATGTTATTAGGCATGTCATTAATGTAAACAAGAAATAAAATAGGCCCAAGTATAGATCTTTGAGTGACTCCTAGCTTAATGTCTCCACAGTCAGAATGGTAAATTTGTTCATTATTACTGTCATCAAGCTGTCTAATACAAGTTATTTGTTTTCTATTAGAAAGATAAGATCTAAACCATTCATTTGCTTTCCCTCTAATTCCATAAAATTCAAGTTTTCGTAGTAAAATACTATGACTAACACTATCAAACGCTTTGCTTAAGTCGCAAAATACCTACTCCTACTGAGTGTTCTTTGGTGTTTATAGTGACGGGCTTAAGCACAATGATTGTGCACTTAGTGATAAAAGCACCAAACTTTCCTCAGAGGAAGATACCGTACTAAGGATCATTTTTGAGGGCGGGGCCACGAGCTTAAGTACCTAACTTAACTTTAAGTTCAAGTTTAAGTTTCACTTTGCAGAGGTTCGGATAATAATTGTTTGAGGCTACAATATTAATTTTAGAAACACATTTATCCAAAAAATCTGTGTATTCATGTGTGTTCGATTAGTTATTAATGTTTCAGTTTAATTTGTTTTACGGTTATCTATTTATAGTTATTTATGTAAGAAACTTGAATGACCTTCCAGTATATAAACCCTCATAACACATAAACCGTTCTGAAATTCACGTTTACTCTGATGATATGAAATAAGCGTCATGTTCTGTTGGTGACGTTGCTTTTTATTTGGAGTTGATCCGAGCAATATCTACAGAGATATAGTAAGTTTTAAGGCAACGCAATTGTTGCGATGATGTAATTTTTGGTCCCTCGATGGGCGTTTGACGCGTTGATAAGCGAGCGCATCCATATCTACGAACTTTTTGACGAAAAGTTTTTTAAGCTATTAAAAACAACAATAACCAATAAGTCATGCATGCGCATTGCAAAATTTTTTCTAATTTCCATAGGTATTATACTTTCCGATATTGTTGAATGTAGTGCAATGTGCGTTGCTAAGAATTTTCGTTGTCATGTTTTCAACACGGTCCACCACCGTTACTAACAGTTATGAAATGTAATTTCTGCTTCTAATACGTATCAGATCGCGTTTATATTAGTAGTATATTCGTGACCGGACAAAAATTTACTATGATGTAGCCACCTCACATTTTGCTGTAACTGCGTTTGAGAAAAATATTTTCGAGTAACTTTTGTGTAACTTTCCCAATACTTATTAGATCGCCATAAAATGAACATATTCGTGACCGGGAAAATCTGTAGAAAAATCGCAATTTTGTTTCAGAAAAATATTTTGCAGGAACTATGGTGTAACTTTGTAACTTTTCAAACGATTTTGCCTCAAAACTATACACCTTCAATCCACATCGAGGCTTGTGGATGGTCCAAATTTCAAGTTAATCGGACTTTTCATTAAATGCTCAAAGAAGATGCCGAGTGCTAACAAGATGAAATTATCTGCACTAAAGAATGACTGTATAACCTGTTCAGTAATAGAATGTACTGAATGATGTTGTCAGACAAGAGATGGCGATTTAGAATAATTCTTTAGCCATGAGAACCAATTGCCGCACCTCCTGCACTCTCAAATCTAGGGCAACTACGTTGGGGTAAGTAATCGGATTTAGTCTGAAGTCCTTGATCGAGACCGAAGAAACAGCAATGAGTTATCCCCAAGTGGATGTTAAAATCTTTGATGGAGCCGCTGTTGTTCACATGCTATCACCTAAGGCCGCTAAGAAATTCCAAGACTATGTAATCTCAAACTTTATTCTCTTTGTAAAAACTAAACTTATAAATACCAGCAGAGTAGATTTGGTTTGGTACGTGTATATGGCGAAAAGTTTAAAGACCATTAACAGAGACAATCGAGGTAAAGGAGTAGGGTGGAAGGTGTTACCAACAACACGAATTCCTACAAACTGGGAAACATTTCTACGAGATGGAGACAACAAAACAGAGCTGTTTTATCTGCTGGCTGATGGCATTGGTTCTGTGGATATACCAGGGAAGGAAGTTTGGAGTACTAGAGGAGAAGATGTTGTTTGCTCAAATCCACATGAAGAAGATCGTTGGCCTACCCTGTCACCGTGTACTCATGAGGAAGCAGACTCCAGAATACTGTTGCATGCTGTGAAACATGGACACAAGAGAGTCTTGGTTCGCACAGTGGACACAGACGTTTTAGTTCTGTGTGTCTCTTTTGCAGAAAGGATCTCCGCAGAGGAGCTCTGGGTCCACTTTGGTACCGGTAAGAATACGAGATTTGTAGCTGCACACGAAATCGCTTCAATGCTTGGACCATCCAAATGTCTAGCACTTCCAATGTTCCATGCTTTCACTGGTTGCGACACAGTATCAGCACAGATAACTAATTAACTACGTGGTATCAGCATTTGCTGGTCGAGGTAAGAAAACGGCATGGGATACATGGAAGTCATATCCACGTGTAACTGAAACGTTTTTTAAACTATCGTCATATCCTGATCAGATCTTGGAAGAGACTACAGAAGTCTTGGAACGATTCGTCGTGTTGCTATACAACCGCACAAGTGGTCTCAATAACGTAAATGCGGCTCGCAAAGACTTATTTGTGAAGCGATCAAGAACACTTGAAAATATTCCTCCTACTCACGATGCACTTTTGCAACATACACGTCGGGCGGTCTATCAGGGTGGCTACGTGTGGGGACAGTGCTTAAGTCCTCGGCCAGAAACTCCAAATACAGCAGAGTGGGGTTGGACAAGGATTGAGATTGGTTGGCAGCTACTGTGGAGTACTCTACCACTCGCACAGGATATTTGTCTTGAACTTCTCAAATGTGGTTGTAAGGAGATTTGTTCACGACGATGTCGTTGTTCAGCAGCCGGCCTAAACTTTGTCTCACTGCAGGATGAGACCGCGAGAAATGGCAAATGCCACTGCAAGAGTAGGGTTTTACCGACCCCTGAGATTCCTTCATTGTGAACACCCGCGCGCTTCGTCCACTCGACATTCTTGACAAGCAATTATCGGCTTATCGTGCATAACCGAAAATCCTAATACAGTATGATGATTGAACATTTTCTTAGAATTAAGACCTGTTCCAATGGCCGTAATATTTAAAACAATACTTAAAACTCAACAACTTGCCCAGTTTTCGAAGTAGAGCTTCCATTCAAAATTTCACATTCATGAAATACCGAAAATAAAAACCTTCTGTTATTTTATATGTTGTAGTAGTGCTAATTCAGTTGCCGATAATATTGCACTGGTAGTTATTTCTGGTATTTGACCGCGATCATGTGAATCAATTAGGGAAGCTGTCATTCTATTAATCTGTTGGGCTGTAAGCGCCGAGCTACAATTAGGGTTGCACAAAATCTGGAGAGCGGAAAAACCGGTTTGACTAGTCTCATCCTACGATGAGACAAAGTTTAGCATGTACTGCTCTTTGCAACTGCGGTGGTTGTGATAGTGAAAAGTAGAATAATAATGTAATGATCTGTTGGAAAATAATTACAAAACAAAATAAAAACAATGTTTGTGACAGTAAGACCTAAGAACTATTATTATAATACACTGATAATTTAAAAATGAGAATGATGGTAACGTATGTTATTGCTTTCAAAATCTTTACTGTTAAATTTTTAATTATATTATTTTTTCTTTTCTACGTTTTAGACCGACTGTTAAAACAGAGTGAGAAGCTGCTGACAAAACAAATGTACTACTATACCTACGTAAACTTACTTCAACTTACTATATCTCTGTATATATTGCTCGGATCAACTTCAAATAAAAAGCAACGTCACCAACAAAACATGACGCTTATTTCATATCATCAGAGTAAACGTGGATTTCAGAACGGTTTATTTGTTATGGGGGTTTATATACTGGAAGGTCATTCAAGTTTCTTACATAACTAACTATAAATAGATAACCGTAAAACAAATGAAGCTGAAACATTTAATACTAATTGAACACACATGAATACACAGATTCTTTTGATAAACGTGTTTCTAAAATTAATATTGTAGCCCCAAACAATTATTATCCGAACCTCTGAAAAGTGAAACTTAAACTTGAACTTAAAGTTAAGTTAGGTACTTAAGCTCGTGGCTCCGCCCTCAAACATGATCCTTAGTACAGTATGTTTCTCTGTGGAAAGTTTGGTGCTTTTATCACAAAGTGCACGATCCGACTGATATATTGAGCTTATTCCCGTCACTATTAGGGTGTTAAAAATGAATTCCGTAAAATTTCTCACTGCAGTCATTGTGGAACGTTTTTTCCTAAAACCGTGTTGGTTGTTGGAAATAATATCGAATTTGTCCAGAAATTTCATCAACCTATTTACCATGAGTCGTTCCAAAACTTTTAAAAACCCAGGTGTAGTATTTGTTAATCGTTAAGGATGAGGAATATATATAGAGAAACTGACTGATTGATTGTAGATCACTTGTATTGTATTGACACTTACAGCCGGTGGTTACAACAGATACCGCTTCCGGTTGGGCGCTGAAGGCGCTGCCTGTTATGTTATGCATGTTAGCCAACTGTTAACATTTAAAGTTGTTGTTGTTATTGTTAAGTTATACACTACATCCCTTCTTATCAATATAGATAGAAACGTGAGGTATTGATCTTGAGGATAACATATTTAAATACGGAATCACAGATATATTTAAGATGAGATAAGTACGCTTAAGCAATGAGGTCTATGTAGGCCTAATGATTTGTGCACTTTCACTTAAGAGAAAACTTTCACTTTCACTTTCTTTTTTTTTTTACTTGGTGAACAGTTTATCGTCTTTGAATCTTGTCGGGGTTTTGAGGTTTCTTTTGGGTCGTTCTTGTGAAGTCGTGATGGTCGGGTTTGCTGATGGTGGGCTTGAGTTTGGTGATTCATGTTGGGTAGGCCTTGTTGTGATTGGGGTAGGCTTATCTGGAGATGGAGATTGGTTTACTTGTTTCACAGATGATGAGTTTCGGCACACTTCTTTTCCTTGCGGGTCAATTAGAATGACTTGGTTGCCATTGACTTCTTTGATTTTGTGTATGGTTTGATTGTATCGGGTGGACAGTTTATTTTTCTTTTCTTGCGTTATGATTACCGTGTCTCCGGGATGGAGGATGCGTTTGCTCGAGTGTCGAGTTTTGTCGGCGTATGTCTTGGGTTTTTGTTTTTGGTCTTCGTCTCGTTGTCTTGCGCTGGCGTCTTGTGGGGTTTGGGAGTCTGCCGTTATTTCAGGGATTGAGAATCTGATTTTCCTTCCTAGTAGCAGTTCGGCAGGTGTTACTCCTGTCGTTGTGTGTTGTGATGTTCGGTATGTCATTAGTAAGTATGGAATTTGTTGTCTCCAGTCGTTTCCTTCTGTGATGGTCGTTTTGAACATTTTGAGAAAGGAACGATTTATTCTTTCAACTTGGCCGTTCGCTTGTGGCCAGTAAGGTGTGACGTGGTGATATCTCACATCTATTTGGTGGAGAAAGGATTTGTATTCTCGGGAGATAAATTGAGGACCATTGTCACTTAGGATTTCGTCGGGATACCCAAACCTTGCGAATAACTCTTCCTGCCATTTAATGATCTTGTGACTTGAAGGTGTAGATTTGAATATCTTGGCTTCGGGCCAACGCGAGTAGTGTCCACCACAATTGCAATAGTTTCGCCTGTTGGAAAGGGGCCGCAGAGATCAATTGCTAGTTTCTGCCATGGGTGTTGAGGGAGTTTCGTAGGGTTGATCGGTTCTGGGTGGGGAAGAGGACTAACAAGCTGACTGGGCATGCAATCCTTAACATGTTCTGTTACCTCTTGGTCCAGTTTGCGCCACCAAACTTTGTCTCTCAATCGTTGCTTCGTCTTGATGATGCCTTGGTGTCCATGGTGGGCTAGGAGTAGAACGTCTTTTCTGAGAGCCGTCGGAATGATGATTCTGTTGCCACGGAGAAGTACATCTTGGTATAGCGAGATTTCTGTCTTGTTGTATTCTTGAGGGCATTTGCTCCAATCGTCGGTTGAGATTGCGGTCTTCACTGTTTGAAGTGTTTTGTCTGAACTTGTTGCCTCAGCAATTTGTTAGTTAGTGTTCTGGGTACTGAAGTTTCACTGATAAATCGTATGTATTCTTCAGCCACGTTTTCTTGTGTATTTCCTTCTAGTGGTTTGTCTAAGTTGACGAGACGTGATAACGGATCAGCAATATTTTCTGTTTCTGGTCTGTATACGATTTTGACGTTGTATTGTTGCATTCTAAGCATCCAACGTTCGATGCGAGCTGATGGTTTCGAGTACGTACCATATAGTACCTCGAGAGGTTTGTGGTCAGTCTCTAGTTCGAAGGGAATACCGAATAGATATAGATGATAGTGTTCGTAGCTCCATACCACCGCATAGACTTCTCGTTCTGTTTGCGAGTACCGTTTTTGGACGTCTGTGAGAGAGCGGCTAGCAAAACTTATGGGTTTGAAAGTCTTGTCGTCTTGTTGTTGTAGAAGTACCGCTCCAACTGCATAAGGACTTGCATCTACAACTAGGCGGATTGGACGTTGCTGATCGTAGTATGCGAGAGTGCTGCTTGAGAATAAGTCTTGTTTCAGCTGTGTGAATGCTTGTTGTTGGTCTATGCCCCAGTTCCAAGTCGAATCTTTCTTCGTGAGGTTTCTGAGCGGCTCAGTGGTCGTAGCGTAGCCATGTGCGGAATGAATTTGGCACAGAAGTTTACGAGGCCAAGGAAGCTTCAGAGCTCGGATACGTCTTTTGGCGCTCGTGCTTTGCAGATCGCTTCCACTTTCTTGGTGTCTGGGTCGATTCCGTCAGTTGATAGAACGTGTCCGAGGAATGTTAGCTTGGTCATGCCAAATTGACATTTTTTCTTGTTTATCGTTAGGCCTGCATCATGGATTGTTTGAAGTACAGCTTCTAGACGTTTGGTGTGTTCTTCTGCGTCCTTGCCATAAACTATTATACCGTCCGAGACGTTCTTAACACCTTCGCAATGGGCCAATGTTTGTTGTATCACATGTTGATAGACTTCAGCTGCGGATGATACGCCAAAAAGAAGACGCTTGTAACGAAATAAGCCACTGTGGGTACTAAAGGTTGTGATGTACCTGGAGTCGTCATCGAGTTCCAGTCGGTGGTAGCCACGGCATAGGTCGATCTTCGATATGAATTTGGCTTCGGTCAGTTCTTGTAGAATGTCGTCTATGGTGGTTGTGACGTATCGTTGTCTTTGGAATTTGGATTGCTCGGTTTGCTTGCCTCATGTCGATGTATATTCTTATTCCGGCGTTATCTCGTTTTGGAACTGCGACAAGCGGCGAGACCCAAGGTGTTGGACCTGTTACTGGTTCATCGATGATGTCTAATAGTTGAAGTTTCGATAGCTCATCGTCTACTAGTTTTCGTAGGTGAAAGGGGACGCGCCTTGTTGGCTGAGCGACTGGGTGTACGGTGTCGTCGATGTGAAGTTTCACTTTATTGTCTTTGAGCTTGCCTAACCCTTGGAAACAGTCTGCATGCTTTGATAGAATGTTGTTAATGTTGTCATCAATGGTGTATGCTGATTCCGTAGGCGAGTCTAGTGCATTTGTATTGGGGCCTAGTTTTAGGACACCGAGTTGTAATGATGTGGCCTTACCTAGCAGAGCCGGATGTTTTCCTGGTACAACAATGAAGTTTGCAGTGATGCCTGTTGTTTCATTGACGTTCACTACTGTTCGGAACTCGCCCAGTATAGGGATTGGTTTGTCACTGCCGTATGCGCGGAGAATTCGAGCGGATTTTTCAAGTTTAAGACCTGTTTTAGACAGTTTGTGCCAGTCTTCTTCATTTATGGTGTTTACTGTGGCGCCAGAGTCGATTATGAAGTTCACCTTTTGGTTCATTATCATGCATTGAAGCTTATCGCTATTGTTGTCTGGATTGAGACTAAATGCATGCGTGTCATCAGAATCGCTGTTTTGGTTGGCTGTTTCATCCACGTACCTGATGTTTTTGGTTTGTTCTTGTCGATCTTTAGTTCTGCAGACTCTTGGTAGGTGGTTCTTGCCTCCGCATTTGCTGCATGTGACTCCTCGACTACAGCGACAGTCTCGTCCATGGTGGCCTTGGTTCCCACAGCGGAAACAGGTGATTACCTTCTTGTCGTTTGAGCTAGAACTGTAGTTGTTAGTTTGCTTAGGTTTACTGTCTTGTCGACTAGGCTAGGCCTAGAGTTGTGATAGTTGTGTCTGGACTTGTAGTTGGATTGGCTGCCAGGACCGGATTTGGACTTGCCTTGTTGAATGTAGTTGATGTCACCTTGAGGTTTTGTTTCTATTTTCTCAATGGCTTTGGCTTGTTTTTCACGTTCTTCGTGATGACGTGCCATTGTTAGAGTTTGGTCCAGGGTTTGTTCAGTCCCGTCTTGGCCTACTTTTAGAAGTTGACGCCTTAAGTTATTGCTTTGGCAGTTATCGATGATGAGGTCTCGGATATGTTCATCCTCGACTCCTTCGGGAAATGCACAGTACCTGGCTAGCTCACGGCACGGAGACGTGTTGCGTAGTCGTCGACCTTTTCGTTTTCGTTTGGTTTGGTGTGGCGGAACACGTGTCGTTCGTATGAGATGTTGCGTTTAGGCGTGAAGTAGCCATCTAGTTTCTCTAGTGCGGTTTCGTAAGTCTCACCAGTGTCTTTCAATCTTTTGAAAATGTCTTGCACGGATGGTCCAGCCATGTGAAGGAGTAGATTACGCTTACGGGAAGATCCGGCGATGTTGGTTGCCCCTACGTAATAGTTGAATTGGTCCTTCCAGCGAGCCCATCGATCGGCTTGATTATCGCCTCCTATTTGGAATCGATCCACGGGTGGAATGTCCAGATTCATCGTTGAGACTTGAGAAAATGGTTATCCGATTTCCGTCACCAGTGTAGTATTTGTTGATCGTTAAGGATGAGGAATATATAAAGAGAAACTGACTGATTGATTGTAGATCACTTTTATTGTATTGACACTTACAGCCGGTGGTTACAACAGATACCGCTTCCGGTTGGGCGCTGAAGGCGCTGCCTGTTATGTTATGCATGTTAGCCAACTGTTAACATTTAAGGTTGTTGTTGTTATTGTTAAGTTATACACTACACCAGGCAAGAGAGATATAGGCCTGTAGTTATCAGGCAAGTTTTTAGCTCCCTTTTTAAACAATGGAATGACTTTAGAATGTTTCAAAGTGTCAGGAAAGATACCAGATTCTAAGGATGCATTGCAAACTTCTGTGAGCGGTTTAACAATGTAAAATGCACATTTCTTAAGAAGAAAACTTGGGATTTTATCTAGACCAGATGAAAAATTTTGTTTCCTAGCTTATTTAATTCAGAAAGCATTTCCTGTTCAGTTATAGGGTACAAAAACATCGTTTCATTAACATTTGGACCGGAATTATTTAGAAGTTTAATTGCCTCATTTTCATTTGAAAATTTAGTAGGCATGTTTAGTGATGCAGCTGAGAGGAAGAATTTATCAAAAATATTAACTACCTCTTCAGGATCAGATGATATTTTTCCTTCATAGTTAAAAGTTCCATTTTTTGTGATGAGTGTGATTTTGCCTACCAGTTTCACTATTTATAATCTTCCATGTCGTTTTAGCTATATTTTCAGAATTGTTAATTTGAAGTTGGATATCTAACTTTTTTGCTGAACATAACTATGAAGAATTATACTGTCCGATTCCTTCGACAATGTAACTAGTAATCTCTTATTCATACATGAAATCTTTTTACCTTTAGTAATCCATGATTTCCTAGAATGCTTTGTTAAGACAGTAGTGGGCGGAAATGCATTATTAAAGTGCTGTTCGAAGGTAGAAAGAAAATGTTCAAATTTGTCAATTGGCGACCCAGCTATTTTACAGTCATTCCAATTTTCCTGAACTAGAAATGATTCAAACTGATCCAGATTCTTTTTTGAGAATATTCGTTCAGTTTTCTTTATTGGGGTTTGTTTACCTTTTAAATTGAAAACGATTGATTGGGCTGTGTGATCAGAAAAACCAGTTTCAAAAATTTGTGTCACAAATGTGTCCATTTGTGCATTAGTGCCAATATTATCCAGACATGATTTGTGGTTTATATTTACTAGACGAGTTGGTTCATTAATGGTTAGTTTAATCCCAAAAGTATCAAGAATCGTTTCCAAGTATCTTTTGTTTTCACTGTCAACTAACATATTAATATTGAAGTCGCCGCAAATTAGGATGGTGCGATTTCCTTTGACTACCAGATTAAGCATATTTTCTAACTATTAAAGAATGTATACATATTGTTCTTTACGTCACTAGGAGGTCTATAGATGGATATTATTACCATGTGTTTTCGACAATTTCAATCACAGAGCATTCAAAGATACGTTCTATGCTTAAATTAACAACGTCACTTCTCTCAGAGAAACAAATACCACTTTTTACAAAAATGCAACTGCCTCCATACCCTCTGGTTCTGCAGAATAGTGATGCAAGAACAAAACTTTCAATCGACACTTGGGATAATTCCTCTCTAGAGCGCCAGTGCTCGGTTATGCAGAGGATATCAAGGCACTTTTCATCATCCAGAACTTCGAGCACCTTTTGCTTATATGTTCCTTTGCTCTTCACTCTTGCTGGCCTAGCAATGGCGTGCAGACGTTGGAGTAAAACGCTTTGTAGGAAATGAGGATCGCTTTGAGGACAGTATGCTACCTCGTATGCTGGATTTTTTTACATTCGTTATAGCCAGATCCTTGGATGCAGCTGATTGAAGGCTCAAGTTTTGTGGACAGATTACTTTCTTGTACCGTTCAACATGAGGTGTTGAGAACCAACGTGCCAATTGTGGACTGCAAGCTTTAGGCCCTTTATCGGCGATGGTAAGGGGTGGTGGAGCACTGGGATATTGAAGAGTGCTTTTCATAGGTCCTTCAGTGGCGATGATGAGAGGTGGTTGAGCACTGGGACTGCATTCCTTAGACCCTTCAGTGGCGATGGTGAGAGGTGGGGGAGCACTGGGAGCTAGGCCTACACACGTTTGGAGTTTAGGAGGTTGGTATACTAACTTCCTTTCGTTGTTATTGGCTGCGCCTTCTTGAACATCCTTCATCGTCTCGAAGTCTTTACAGTGGGCAACGGACCATACCTCACCATCGATTATAAGTCGAACCGTAGGTGAGCTCGGAAGCCTTGTTCGCGGGCTGCTACTAGGTGTAATTTTAGGTATTCCCGTGCCACTTTCACACGCTCAGAAAAATATTCACAAATAGCACGACCGTTGCCCTTCAGCTTTTTAGCATTTTTTAGAATGAGTGTCTTTGATTTGAAGCTAATTAGTTTAAATACTATCGGCCTCTTAGGCCCGGTATTATAACGCCCGGCTAACTATTTAGCCCACCGCTAACTTGTTTTCTCCATGGTAACCGCCAATCCTAAGCGTGGTTTCATAGAAAAAAATAAGTTAGCCCAGTGCTAAACGTTTAGCCGGGCGTTATAATACCGGGCCTTAGTCGTACGGTGCCCAGAGCCCGTTCGGTGGGCGCGTTCTATCTCCCATGGCTGAAGCTGGATGTGAAGTTTGCGATGCAGAACTTCTCGGACCCTCGCTTCTGATACTTCCCATGACTCCTTAGCCTCCTCGTGGAGACCATATAACACTAGATTGTTCCTCCGGCTCTGGTTCTCTAGGTAATCAATCATTTCATAGAGCTTGCTTGTTTCATCCTTACTAGTTTTGAGTTCTTCGGGTCGGGGCCTCTACACAGAAGTGCCTTTACACAGAAGCGCCTTTGCACAGAATACGATTTCAAAGTGTTTCAGGACGGGTCTTTGGACAGAATTGTAATTTTTATTAGAGTCCAAAACCATATGGGCCTTTACACAGAAGTGCCATTCCACAGAATCTCCGTTTGACAGAATTTCGAATCGGTCTGAAGGGGCCACTAGACAGAATTCGTTTTCTGGGTTAAATTCGGTGCTACGGCACTACCTGGACGGGTCGCTGGACATAATTTTTCGAACAACCATCTGCCTGTCAAGAAGTGCCTTTGCACAGAAGTGCCTTTGCACAGAAATAATTTTCAACACAAATCTACTACGGATTTTTCAAACAAAATCATTCTGTATAATGGCCCATCCTGTAGTGCCACTACACAGAATGTTTCTGTCTAACGGCCCGTCCTGTAGTGCCACTACACAGAATGTTTCTGTCTAACGGCCCGTCCTGTAGTGCCGCTACACAGAATGTTTCTGTCTAACGGGCCGTCCTGTAGTGCCGTTACACAGAATGTTTCTGTCTAACGGGTCTTGTAGTGCCGTTACACAGAATGTTTCTGTCTAACGGCCCGTCCTGTAGTGCCACTACACAGAATATATTCTGTGCAAAGGCCCATCCTGTAGTGCCGTTACACAGAATGTTTCTGTCTAACGGCCCGTCCTGTAGTGCCGTTACACAGAATGTTTCTGTCTAACGGCCCATCCTGTAGTGCCACTACACAGAATATATTCTGTGCAAAGGCCCATCCTGTAGTGCCGTTACACAGAATGTTTCTGTCTAACGGCCCGTCCTGTAGTGCCACTACACAGAATATATTCTGTGCAAAGGCCCATCCTGTAGTGCCGTTACACAGAATGTTTCTGTCTAACGGCCCGTCCTGTAGTGCCGTTACACAGAATATATTCTGTGTAACGGCCCATCCTGTAGTGCCGTTACACATAATGTTTCTGTGTAACGGCCCATCCTGTAGGGCCACTACACAGAATATATTCTGTGCAAAGGCCCATCCTGTAGTGCCACTACACAGAATGTTTCTGTCTAACGGCCCATCCTGTAGTGCCACTACACAGAATGTTTCTGTCCAACGGCCCATCCTGTAGTGCCACTTCACATAATGTTTCTGTGTAACGGCCCATCCTGTAGTGCCACTACACAGAATATATTCTGTGCAAAGGCCCATCCTGTAGTGCCACTACACAGAATGTTTCTGTCTAACGGCCCATCCTGTAGTGCCACTACACAGAATATATTCTGTGTAAAGGCCCATCCTGTAGTGCCACTACACAGAATGTTTCTGTCTAACGGCCCGTCCTGTAGTGTAGGTAACACACATGTTTCATTCAATTTTTCATTGATGCTTGAATGATTATAACAGGTTAACTGTTGTGTCTATAACTTTGTTGTTGTTGTGTCTATAATCATTGATATTGTTTGACATAATAATATATTCACATAAGAATGTAGGTACCTCAAAGAATTAAAAATGATACTGTTCTATCGAGATTGTCGATGTGTTGTAGGCCTACTTGTACGCGTTTTAACGCGTAACTTGACATCGCATCGCTTGTCCTGTCCATCACGTTAACTTCTGGGCATGCGAAGCAATGATAATCATCCTCTTTCTTCTGCTCAAGCCCTACAAGCAGTTCCAAACGAAATGGACAATGATATAGTTGTATGTATGTAGCGTAATGATGTAGCGTAATGATGTATGTATGTAATGATATAGTGTACTGTCACCACGCTTCCGCTTCTCAAGTTCATAACAGTTACTCTAAAGTCCAAAGTTCTTCATTGCTGTGTCGCTGTAGCGTAGCCAACACTATTGAAGTGCGTACAAAACTAATCCACACCTGTATACCAAAGTTATTGTGAATATTCTGAATATATATAATATATATTATATCATTTCAACATTTCGGCAAGATCTCTCTGCCCATTATCAAGGAAACCGATGCACGAATAAAAACAAATACTCCCGCTTAATAATTTGCTAATTTATATTTTTGTTTCCTATATGTTTTATTTTTGTACCGATTTCCTTGATAGTGGTCAGGGATATCTGGCCGAAACGTTGGAAAATAAATAAATAGAATAACGTGTATTATTAACCCAAAAAAGCATGTATACAACATTAATTGCATCCACAAAACCTACGCCATATGCATACACCTTCAAACTTCATAGACTGAAATACAAAACGAGACGTCAGCCATATCCGTAAACTCAATAAACAAAATGAACATGGTGTCAACCTATGTCCATATAATAAACTAGCAAAATATATGCACGAATGTACAAGTAAAATACATCCACGGAGTCTTGTACAATGTACATGTAAATAAAGACAATAAACAAAACATATGCACGAACTCTACCAATGCCATATAATTATGTAATGTAGCCAGTAAACAGAGTACGTATTTAGAAGGACGGTTGATAATTGGTAATTGGTGGAAAGTTATCTTTTACAAAGCTAATACGCTACAATCTAAATTTGTTGGTACATTTAATATTATTTAAAAGCTTTCCATGCAATAACGATTTGAAAAGAATCTGGTAATAATCATATACTTGGATTTCGCGCTGCGAGCTCATTGGTTCGTGCGCCGAGGCAGAGCGTGTCAGCCAATCACAGGGCCCGATCTGACTTCTTACCGTGGCGGGATTACAAAGATGTCTGTTTTATTCCGTGGTTTAAAAGAATATTTCCTATACCCTTGTGTTGATAGTAAACCACGTACTCGTTTATGCATAGATTAATAAACTATCGTTCCATTGAGTTTATAATAGGAACGGTGAAACTAAAGTGATATTTGTTTGTGATTAGCTGATTATTTCCTCTGGTGTATGTAACTCGTTGCTACATAGAAGCAAATAGAAGGCGCGAACACCTTTATTTTCAATGGGGGGGGGGGGGGAGGGGGGGCTGTAACGAATTACACAATATTCATAACAATTTTGTTATAGGTTGTAGAATCATTTAGCATGCTATTTGCTGCAGTAAATTAGATTGCAGCTTTTGCAACTTTTCCCGCAGGAATCCATTTAACGTTTTTACCAGGTTCAAAAGTCACCACAGCTCGACAAATGCTTGATTGACATAAATGTGTTCAGTATACTATTAATACAAAATTCACTCAGGGTGTTATTAGTACTTCATGTTGGTTTTTGCAGCAGTTGGAGCCCAGAATTTCATCCCTAGTGTTTCTTCGGGTATTGGGATGCTTGCTGTGGTAATCTTGTAATGAACGAATGAACGTTATAATTATAATTATAATTATAATTATAATTATAATCGTCCAGCTGCTGCCCCAGCAGCTGGACGCAAAAAAATTATACGAAATTCTCTTATCAATTGCCCGGAAATGACTTCTAGATAAACTCATTATTCACCTAGAAGGATTTTTGTGAGTTGAACTTATTATTCCAACTGATACCATTTTAAAATTAAAGGGGTGTGGGGGTAAGACGTTCAAGTCTTATACCCATATGTGGTCCTTTGGTCGGACAATCATGGGGAGCAATGGCTAGCCCCCCCCCCCCCCACCCTGTATCCGCTTTGCTACTGTACCTTCATTAATACCCAATTAATTTTAAAATGCAAATAAATTGTGTTCTCTTCACTGTGATTGTATATATTTAAATTGAAAATAAAAACAATCTTCAAACGCTTTTGTAAATGAGGATAGCTCAAAAGAAAAGTCAAATTATGTTAGTTGTAGACCAAGAGGTTTTACCAGGGGGGCGGGGGTCAGAGAGAAGTGTGGGGGGTTTAATTGCCCCCTCACCCTTTGTTACGCGCCTGGCAATTAGTGGACGTACCAGAGGTACAGACTACAGGTACTAGATTGAACCGAGATTTAAAATATGAACGTGCTGCATTAGACGCGCAAATACACGACAATACCAACGGGGCTTTATATTCATAACAATGCGAAAGAACGTTTTAGATTCAGATCAAGGTTTATTTCACACTGACACACAACATGATGGAAACAACATAACCCCCCCCCCCCCCTCTCAACCCCTCACACACTTATCACGCACAGTACGGCAAAATTATTGTATTCTATGGTCACCTATAATTTTTTATTCCTAATCTGCAAGTAAATAAATTTTGTGAGAAAGATCGTGAGCATACATTCAGCATAGCAGCAATACATTCATGTATTGTTTTAAGATCGCAACAGCTGCCCTTTAAGTTTTTTTTATTTTGCTTTCTGTAATTCTTAATAACAGGATTGGCGAACAACCAATGCTTATACACATCCATTTGTCTACCAAAAGGTACAAAATAAAAAAGACCGTGTGTGGATTTGATCGCACACAACTTGTTCAACACGTACTCGATCTTGACGACGAGCCGAAACGTAATGTGTAGTAGCACTACAGGATGGGCCTTTACACAGAATATATTCTGTGTAGTGGCACTACAGGACGGGCCGTTAGACAGAAACATTCTGTGTAACGGCACTACAGGATGGGCCTTTACACAGAATATATTCTGTGTAGTGGCACTACAGGACGGGCCGTTAGACAGAAACATTATGTGTAACGGCACTACAGGATGGGCCTTTACACAGAATATATTCTGTGTAGTGGCACTACAGGACGGGCCGTTAGACAGAAACATTCTGTGTAACGGCACTACAGGATGGGCCTTTGAACAGAATATATTCTGTGTAGTGGCACTACAGGATGGGCCGTTAGACAGAAACATTCTGTGTAACGGCACTACAGGATGGGCCTTTGCACAGAATATATTCTGTGTAGGGGCACTACAGGACGGGCCGTTAGACAGAAACATTCTGTGTAACGGCACTACAGGATGGGCCTTTACACAGAATATATTCTGTGTAGTGGCACTACAGGACGGGCCGTTAGACAGAAACATTCTGTGTAACGGCACTACAGGATGGGCCTTTGAACAGAATATATTCTGTGTAGTGGCACTACAGGATGGGCCGTTAGACAGAAACATTCTGTGTAACGGCACTACAGGATGGGCCTTTGCACAGAATATATTCTGTGTAGGGGCACTACAGGATGGGCCGTTAGACAGAAACATTATGTCTAACGGCACTACAGGACGGGCCGTTAGACAGAAACATTCTGTGTAGTGGCACTACAGGACGGGCCGTTACACAGAAACATTCTGTGTAACGGCACTACAGGATGGGCCTTTGCACAGAATATATTCTGTGTAGTGGCACTACAGGACGGGCCGTTAGACAGAAACATTCTGTGTAACGGCACTACAGGATGGGCCTTTGCACAGAATATATTCTGTGTAGTGGCACTACAGGATGGGCCGTTAGACAGAAACATTCTGTGTAACGGCACTACAGGATGGGCCTTTGCACAGAATATATTCTGTGTAGTGGCACTACAGGATGGGCCGTTAGACAGAAACATTATGTGTAACGGCACTACAGGATGGGCCTTTGCACAGAATATATTCTGTGTAGTGGCACTACAGGACGGGCCGTTAGACAGAAACATTCTGTGTAACGGCACTACAGGATGGGCCTTTGCACAGAATATATTCTGTGTAGTGGCACTACAGGATGGGCCGTTAGACAGAAACATTCTGTGTAACGGCACTACAGGATGGGCCTTTGCACAGAATATATTCTGTGTAGTGGCACTACAGGACGGGCCGTTAGACAGAAACATTCTGTGTAACGGCACTACAGGATGGGCCTTTGCACAGAATATATTCTGTGTAGTGGCACTACAGGACGGGCCGTTAGACAGAAACATTCTGTGTCACGGCACTACAGGATGGGCCTTTGCACAGAATATATTCTGTGTAGTGGCACTACAGGACGGGCCGTTAGACAGAAACATTCTGTGTAACGGCACTACAGGACGGGCCGTTAGACAGAAACATTCTGTGTAACGGCACTACAGGATGGGCCTTTGCACAGAATATATTCTGTGTAGTGGCACTACAGGACGGGCCGTTAGACAGAAACATTCTGTGTAACGGCACTATTGGATGGGCCTTTGCACAGAATATATTCTGTGTAGTGGCACTACAGGACGGGCCGTTAGACAGAAAAATTCTGTGTAACGGCACTACAGGATGGGCCTTTGCACAGAATATATTCTGTGTAGTGGCACTACAGGACGGGCCGTTAGACAGAAACATTCTGTGTAACGGCACTACAGGATGGGCCTTTGCACAGAATATATTCTGTGTAGTGGCACCAAAGATTAGACTGTCTAATCTTTGGTGGCACTACAGGATGGGCCGTTAGACAGAAACATTATGTGTAACGGCACTACAGGACGGGCCGTTAGACAGAAACATTCTGTGTAACGGCACTACAGGACGGGCCGTTAGACAGAAAAATTCTGTGTAACGGCACTACAGGATGGGCCTTTGCACAGAATATATTCTGTGTAGTGGCACTACAGGACGGGCCGTTTGACAGAAACATTCTGTGTAACGGCACTACAAGATGGGCCTTTGCACAGAATATATTCTGTGTAGTGGCACTACTGGATGGGCCGTTAGACAGAAACATTATGTGTAACGGCACTACAGGACGGGCCGTTAGACAGAAACATTCTGTGTAACGGCACTACAGGATGGGCCTTTGCACAGAATATATTCTGTGTAGTGGCACTACAGGACGGGCCGCTAGACAGAATATTCTGTTGAAAGTATCTTCTGTGTAAAGGGTATTCTGTGTTGTGGCTACTTACCCGATGGTTTGTAAAAAAGTTAAAATTCTGTCTTAAGACCCATCCTGAAATATTTTAAAAGTTATTCTGTTGAAAGTATATTCTGTGCAATGGCACTTCTGTCCAAAGGCACTTATATTCTGTGTAATGACCCGTCCTGTATGGGTCGTTCCACATAATTTTGAAAAGTTTTGTGCAGTGGCCCGTTCAGGTAGTGCCTCTGCACAGAATATTATTTCTGTCTAATGGCAATTATATGTTGTGGATACCTCTGGCAAGAACCATTCTGTTGAAAGACCCATTCAGTATTCTGTGTAAAGGCGCTTCTGTGTAAAGGCACTTCTGTGCAGAGGCCCCGACTCCTACAAACTTAGAGGTTATAGTTGCCATGTAGTTCTCATGATATCAGTGATGATTCGTGTTATCTCCCTGATGAAGAGGGGAGAATTTATATCTTCACTCACCACTTCTTTGGCCATAATCTGAATGCCCTCGTGCTGGTTTAGCTCAGCAACTGGTTTAGGCTTCACCTGGTTCAGTTCTAGGCCTAGGCCTAGGCTTCGATCAGCATTGGGGCTGCTCCTGGATTTATTTTTAACCATTTTATGAGATGCTACCCGATTTATTCTTCAACACCGCGGTTACTGAATGTACGACGTGATTTGTTATGTAACTTATAACTTGTTATTCCCAGAATATTATAATAGTTACAGTAGCTTTGCACCCGAACTAGGCTATAACATGAACATGGGCGCGTGCGATGCCCTAGCAAGTTGAAGTTAAATAAGGTACCTCATGGAAATACGGTACTTGACATTACGTCCGTATTGTCCGTATAACACGTAACACCGGCTTTGACCGAGATCGTATATGATTATGATCATCCAATAAAATAATAAAAAATAATAATAATAATATAAATAGTAATATTATTGTTTGTTTTTTGTTTATTATAACAGTTATCATTTGAACAAAAGCACAAAACATTTTAACATCTTTCTATAATCCACAAAGCCCTTGAAAAGGCTTATCTGTGGCTTAAACAAGAAAAATACACTCAAATGATTAAACCGTAATGGCAGATAACCAAAAAGTCAAAGTAATGTACAAAACAACAACTTACGACAAAAACTGAAAAACAAACATATGTAAAGAGTACAAAGAAAGAAATGGGTACAATATAAATAAAAACACAAAATAAATTAGTAAGAACACGCAATGCCCCCCAACCCCCCCGCCCCTCAATTACTCTAACGTTAAATTTAACAAAATCCACCCTTTTAGTTTAAACTTAACTAAACTAAGGCTATTTAAATCACTTAAATTTGATGGCAACTTGTTAAATTCATAGGGAATTATAAATCTTAGAGTTCTCATTCCATATTTGTTTATATACATACTTGTTTATATACGTACATACTATACATACTTACATACTTGTTTATATCTATTTCTATGAAGGAGATTCACACTACTGACATAATTTATAACTTGATATTTATTATTGAAATAATAAGCAAGCAACAATCTAAAAGTAAGTAAAGACGAGATTGGGAGCACACCAGAAAGTTGATAACGCTGTATAATGGAAAGGCTTAGATTGGGTGTTAAAGATTTAATAATTCGATTCTGCAATGCCATTAGTGATTTTAAATGGCATTTTGATGCACGTCCCCATAAAAATAAACCATACAGCAAAAACGAATCTACTATCGCACTGTAAACTGTCTTCAAAATACTAAAGGGTAGTGGATATTTTAAATTAAAAAGTTGGAATGCTGCAAAACGCAACCTCCTACAGAGGCTTTCAATATGGAACTTCCAGGTGAAACCTTTATCCATCGTCAATCCTAAATAGACATATGTTTCAACAATTTCAATTTTTTAAAGGCAATCTATACAGTTTTGACCTTTTTGTAATCCGTGGAGGCAATCATATGAATGATACACGATATTAATAGGCATTAATTTAAATTTATTGTAGGGTGAACACAGATGCATAACTTTTGTTTTACTAGAATTAATGATCAAATTAAAATCGTGAGTCCAACAGAGGATGTAATAAACTGTTCTGCTACTTTAAACACCCTGTGCGCTATAACCAAAACAGTGTCATCCGCGTACATGACAATCTTACAATGAACAACACATTTAAACATATTATTAACGTATATTAAGTATAAGATTGGTTTCAAAATAGAGCCTTGTGGCACGCCCGAGATCACCCACTTCCGTTTACTGAATTTATCCCCAACTCTAAACTAATACTTGCCGGTCTTCTAAATAACTCATGAACCATTTTAAAAGTGGTCCTCTGATTCCACAGTTACGCAGGGCTGAAATTAATTTAGAATAATTTAACGTGTCGAATGCCTTAGTAAAATCAATGAACAATACCATTACATGCATATTATCATCAAGCTTTGAATGTACATGATCAGAAAATTCAAGTAGCAGATCAGTAGTACTTCTCGCTTTTTGAAAACCAAATTGCATTGGGTTAATAATTCCATACTAAGATAGATATGCTGTTAATTTATCAGCAATGCAACGTTCCATTATCTTTTCAATCGTGGGCAGCAGAGCAATAGGTCTATAATTACTATAGTTAAAATGGTCCCCTTTTTTATAAGCAGGCCGCACTACCGAGACTTTTAACTTAGATGGAATATTACCCGTTACAACAGAAAGGTTTACTTATTTTGTTATTACTGGGCTAGTTGTATCATTTATAGCTTTAAGATCTTTAATTCTTATCCCATCCAATCCTGGTTGCTTATTTTCATCAAATTTACTAATGATATTGGAAACCTCCCTCACCGTGATCTCAGGCATGAACATAGACTGTGCCTCACATGCAGCAATATGAGGTGTAGATGTACACACGTTACAGTCATGTTGAATGGTACTTACTTCATTGACAAAAGTTTCAACGAAATTATTAACGATTATGTCCATATTTTCTTTAGTCCCAATGTATCTCTTAATCACCTCATCGACAGATTGTTTCTGCTTTTTACCAAGGATATTATTAATTGACTGCCACGTAGCCTTCATATTGCCTTTATCTCTTTCAAATACATTTCTATAATAATTGACTTTAGCTCTTTGGACCGATTTTGTTACGTAATTTCTAAAATAAACATAAATAATACGATAATGTTGTTTATAAGAAGCACGACAGTTTTTCCAGCTTTTAAACAATTCATCCCTTTCCTTAGTCAGCCTTTGAATAATTATTATTATTAATAATAAAAATAATAATAATAATAATAATAATAATAATAATAATAATAATAATAATAATAATAATAATAATAATAATAATAATAATAATAATATAATAATAATAATAATAATAATAATAATAATAATAATAATTTCATTTATTTCATTTATTTCATTTCATTGACACAAAAATACATTAATTATACTTATTTTGGCATAATACCCACCATGAGTACTTTACTCGCGCGGTGGTAAGCTCACAATGTCATTAAAACCATATTTATTTGCTGTGCCGCCGCCTACTAATACCCACATAACATAATACACACAACTAAAAACTAAAAACTAAAACATTTAAAAAGTAAAACTACAAATAGATATTAAAACAGCATTTGCATCACTCTATTAAAAAAGTATCTGTTAACTCGATTTGCTTTAAAACATCCCTAGCTTTCATTTTAAAATTACTTAGAGTCATCCTAGCATTAAAGTCAGGCATAAACTTAACCATTATGTTAAAAAGAGTTGGTCCTCTGTATGACAGTTGATTGCGAGCATTTGACATTACAAACTTTGGGACATTAATTTTATCCAATAAAGCTTGTCTTGTATTAGAGGAACTGACCACTGGTTTATATAAACAAGAATTATTAAAAACATACATGACAGTCTTAAAAATATACAAATGTTTCAAAGGTAAAATACATAACATCGAATATAGAAAAGTGGTGGAATCTCCTTTCCGCATATTACAGATAGTTCTAAGCGCAAAGTTCTGTGACGTAATTAATGGGTGTAACTTGCGAGCAGAGGCACCTCCCCAGTGAACAATTCCATATTGCAGGTTACTCTGATACAACGCAAAATACAACTGCCGCAACACCTCCACTGGCATAAATTTCCTCATGTGATAAAACAAAAGTATTATAGGCCTGATTTTTGACTGTAAATAATTTATGTGATCATACCAATGTAACGCCGAGTCAATGAATACACCCAGGTATTTCATGGATTCGCACCTTTCAATTTCACTACAGTTACAGATAGCAGATGTACAGTCTGGGAAGTGATATTTTATTGTCAAATTAGGTATTGCCAGATCCTCTTTAAAACGGAAAATTATTAACTTAGTTTTTGAAATATTTAGAACAAGTTTATTGAGACCAAAGAAGACGGACAACACACGCATGTCTTCATTTATAAGGGCCTCAAGAATACTGTACGATATTGCGGAAAGAGCCAGTGCTGAGTCATCGGCAAAAATTGTGACTTTAGAATATAGTGGCAAGTAAGAGAGTTCGTTTATAAAAATGAGAAAAATTACAGGACCTAGAACTGACCCTTGTGGTACACCATGAGTCACAATCTTCGTCGAGCTACACACCCCTTTGATCATTACCCTTTGCACTCTATTCGACAAATAAGAACTAAACCACTTTCCAATAACACCTCTGATACCACAATGATAAAGCTTCTCCAAAACAAGTTCATGGGACACCATGTCAAACGCCTTGGCTAGATCTAAATATACAGCTAAAGTTTTATGTCCCTTTTCCAATGACGCTGTTATAAATCGCACATGGTTATCAATAGCCATATCGCAATTTCTATTAGGTAAAAATCCAAATTGATCAGGAGAAAAGAAGTTAACAGATGTTAAAAAATGCATGACCCTATTCTTTACACAAATTTCTAAAATTTTTGATACTGTAGGAAGAACAGATATTGGACGGTAATTGTTAACTTCAGCCTTACTTCCTGATTTGAATATCGGAGTTATCAGAGCTTCTTTCAGTATATCCGGTACACAGCCTTGCATAATAGATAAGTTAAACAAATGCTTTAAAATAGGAACAAATACATCAATGTTATTCTTAACCATACACACATTGAGTTTATCGACACCTGCACTCTTTTTAGATTCCATATTACGTATAATCTCTACTAACTCGCTTTCTGTAATCTCATCACAGCGTAAAGACTTATCTACCCATCTTGCAGATTCAACTTTAGAGTTTTGGCATACATCCTGTACCGGTACTTGCCGATTTCTTTTTACCAAAACATTACTTGCGACGTTAACACAAAAATTGTTGAAATGTTCGGCCACTAACTGTGGATGATCATCAGCAGAGACACTCTTACCGCTTATAGTTATGTTACGCACTTCATCCCTATCGTTACATTTTAGTATTTTGTTTGCAACTTGCCAAAAATTATAAAAAATAATAATGATAATAATAATAATAATAATAATAACAATAATAATAATAATAATAATAATAATAATAATAATAATAATAATAATAATATTAATAATAATAATAATAATGATGATAATAATAACAATAATAACAACAATAATAATAATAATAACAATAATAATAATAATAATAATAATAATAATAATAATAATAAAAATAATAATAATAATAATAATAATAATAATAATAATACTAATAAAAATAAAAATAATAATAATAATAATAATAATAATGATAATTCGGAATGTCAAACGATATGAAATTCCATATCGATAATCGCAACAACAATAAAAAATTATCGCGAAATATCGCGATAATACCGGCGCAAAAAATATCGTCTCGATATTGCATTTTCAATTTTTATCGCGATATATCGCCGCGATATTATTAAATAATCCCTATTACTTCTTTTTAACATTACGTCATATGTGGGAGGCTGGGGGGGGGAGGGTAGTGATTGATTGATTGATTGATTAATGGGGCTTAACGTCTCATATTTGTGCAACAATGGCTAATCGAGACGATGAGTGGGTGATAATAAAGATGAGAAAGATGACGATGAAGAATAAAGCCACATCCGAATCAGATCCATTGTACGTCGCGTGGATCGTCATATGGGAGTCCAGCAAGGGAGGGCAAGGTCAAGTAGGAGGAGAAATATTCAATGGGACAGTGGGGGGAGAAAGGGACAGGGTCTCCTTTCGTCGCCTCTTACGACTAGCAGAGTCACTCTGGGCCTATTCTTCCTTGGGCCCAGACGGGCTGGGAGGATAGTGGCGAATAGTTTTTCAGCGGTTACATCGAAGGAGGGCACTCGGCCATTGAGTTTAAAATACCTTTTTTATACACAATGACTCGGCGGTGGTCGGTGGTCGCTCGGCTAACGTTGAGCAGGCGCCAAATTCAAATATGAAATCAAGGCGCCGCGATTATCTGGATATCGCACAGAATTTGATATCGTACGATTATCGCGATATGGCTAGCCATATCGCGATAGTATGGATATACGATATATTCGATATTTATCGATATGCGATTATCGTCGACATTCCTAAAAATAATAATGATAATAATAATAATAGTGCCTGAGGGCCGCGTTGGAGATGAAAACCGGATCCTAGACGCAACGTCTTGTACATCTAAGTTCTTGCTTTAACTGGGGTCGCGAACATCTACATCACTGTTAGCTTTTTTGTTTTTCGTTGCGGTCACGGTAGAAAAAAATGAAAAATATGGCAAATCTTATTCTGTTTTGCCTTTCTCTCCCTCAATTATGTATGTGATTGGCTTTTCTGCCGCAGTCGGTTAATTGGTTTGTTTCTTCAACCTTCAATCTTTTACCGCGTCTGGAAAATCCCAATGTCTACAATTAGAATGTATAATATCATATCTCAGTACATGGCACTATAAGCATTTGTATTTCTTTCGGAATATGAAAAGTACTCTACCATGATATACAATGTTAATTTTTTCTTTCATAAAAATAAATATTCTGATTATCAAAATTTCAAAATGGGAGAAATATTATTTCTTGGTTGGCGGACATCCGTATGTTTGCGTTCTTTTCGTTACTTTTGGTACTCACAGCATTTCGTTACGTCCATACAGCTTTGGGGCTATAATAACAGTGTTGGGAGACAAACATGAAGTAGGTGTCGGAACAATGGTGGCTGCTGGCTGTCACTTATATTCTCACGATACAAGATAATAGAGACGTCCTCAGTGCAAACTAGTCCACTCGTTCACTTCAGAAGGAATGTCGGACTGTTATTGTTCACTCCAGTATGCTTCTGCTGCTGGTTGATCGTGGACGAACGGTAGGAAATATATCATAACGAGAAAAGGTCTGAATAATGTAACATCTCGTAAAAAATTCGTAGGAATGTTCTTGTTCTACTCAATCTACTACTACACAACTGCCCAGTGATAATTCTTCTTCTTGCTTCTGTGGAAGAATTAACTATGTGGCTTAATGCCAATGATAAATGTCAATGAGAAAGATTCATTTTTATTTTGGAACCCTGTCCAACCTCGTAGCTTGACACACCGCAATATTTATTCTCTAGTCCATAGCGACGGGTTTCTTTTGTCTTGCCCAATTGCCACCGCCTTCTGACAAGTAGCGCACCACAGTACCCCCCTGCCAGTGAACGAGCACAGCGAGGCGAACGAAAGTCTATTCGCCTAGTCGCGCTGGTACATACACTTGACGTCCTGCTCTCGTCGTGACCAAAGGCTGAGCAGCGGCAACGGCAGCGTATGATCAAACCACAGACGGAGTGCTGGAGTTCGGACGAACACTGGAGTGATTAACAGCTGGGGGCGCTGTCCCAGACAGATGTGATGATCGTGATTCTGCATTCGGCATCGTCGATGGTTGAGTGGTATCTGGGGCCGCATCAGCAAGAATGAAGGCGGGCTTCAAACGATCAATGGATACAACGACCTTCTTCCCAGTACGCAAAATTGTAAAGTGTTTCTCATTTCTCGTGAGTACCTCGTAAGGCCCATCGTACGGTTGCTGAAGGGGTGTTCGGACAGCATCATGTCGCACAAGAACGTGGGAACATGTCGCGAGGTCCTTAAACACAAAACAGCGTCGTTCTCCGTGTCGAATAGGGCGGGACGGCCGGAGCTTCTGGAGACGTTGGCGGAGGTGCCTGACGTACTCAGAGTTGCTGTCCAGTGTTGTTGCAGCTGACAGGTATTCTCCTGGATGTCTGAGAGTAGTTCCATAAACCAATTCAGCCGGTGTTGCCTTAATATCGTCCTTCCAAGCTGATCGGATACCCAGCATAACCCACGGTAGGGTGTCAGTCCAGCGATTCTCTTCATGGCACATAAGTGCAGCCTTGAGCTGTCGTTGGAGACGCTCTTCCATTCCGTTGGTGGCGGGATGATATGACGTAGTGTGGATTAGGGTCGTACCTAGCAGGTGATTGAAAGACCTGAAAAGAGATGACTCGAACTGTCGACCTTGATCGGAAGTGATCCGAAGGGGCGTCCCAAAACGAGATATCCACCCGGTGACGAGGGCAGAGGCGACTGTATCTGCAGTTATATCGGCAAGAGGCAGCGCCTCAGGCCAGCGAGTAAACCGGTCGACGCATGTGAGTAGGTAACAGAATCCCGCTGACTCGGGGAGAGGACCAACAAGATCAATGTGGACATGGTCAAACCGAGCGTCGGGGACGTCAAAATGCTCAACGGGCGCAGAGACGTGGCGAGTGACCTTCGATCGCTGACAAGTTATGCATGCCCGGGCCCACGCTCTGCAGTCTCTTCTCATTGACGGCCAGACGTAGCTCCTGGAGACAAGGCGAACGGAGGCCGCAACACCTGGATGGGACAGGCTGTGAAGGCTGTCAAACACCCGACGTCGAAGGTTCGCTGGCACGAAGGGCCGTTCTACCGGCGTGGACGTGTCACAATGGATCGTGAGGTTTGTCCCAGCGAGGCTCCTACATTTCAGTTGAAGTGCAGTGTCTGAGAGAAGAAGTGCCCGAAGGTCAGAATCGGTCTTCTGTTCTCGAGCAATTGCCACGTAATCCACTGGAGCCGAGATCACCTCCACTCTGAACAGAGCGTCTGCGACGACATTCTCCTTGCCAGGAACATGGCGAATATCGGTAGAAAATTGGCCAATGTAGTCGAGGTACCGAAACTGTCGCGGTGAACACTTCTCAGCCTTCTGCTTAAAAGCGAATGTCAAAGGCTTGTTGTCTGTGTAGACTGAGAACGTTCTGGCTTCCACCATATGACGGAAATAACGTATGGCCTCGTAGATGGCAAGGAGTTTGCGATCGTATGCTCCGTAATTGCTCTGCGCCGCATTCAGCTTACGTGAGAAGAATGCTAGCGGTTGCCAACCTAAACAAGTTCTCTGCTGAAGGGCGGCTCCAATACTATTGTCGGAGGCGTCGGCTACGATCGCCAGCTCCGCACTTGAGTCTGGGTGCGCCAGAAGCGCCGCCTGCGAGAGACTACTCTTACATTCTTCAAACGTCTGCAACAACTCCGGAGTCCAAACGATAGGCGTCTTACCCGATGTGTCAGCACCGACAAGGAGGTCGTTGAGGGGTGCCTGAAGTCGGGCGGCAGATGGCAGGAAACGACGATAGAAATTTATCATACCCAATACCTGACGTAGTTGCTTGATATTACTGGGTGGTGGCAAAGAGATGATTGCCTCAACCTTGTCTTCAAGAGGCCGTGTCCCGAAGGCATTGACAGTGTGGCCTAAGAACTTTACCTCGGGAACGCCAAACACGCACTTTGAAGTATTGATCAGTATTCCGTACTCCGACAACCGCGCGAAAAGCAGGCGGAGGTGTTCCTCATGTTCTGCCTGAGATGTCGATGCTATGAGGATATCATCGATGTATGCGTAGGCGAAATCCAGATCACGAATGTCTTCGTCGATGAACCTCTGAAACGTTTGGGCTGCGTTTCGTAAACCAAAACTCATGAATAGGAATTCAAAAAGACCAAATGGTGTGGTTATAGCTGTCTTTGCGATATCATCTGAAGCAACAGGGATCTGGTTATACGCTTTAACCAAGTCAATCGTCGAGAATAGAGACTTCCCAGTGAGCGACTGAGCAAAATCTTGTATATGAGGTACAGGATATCGGTCTGGAATCGTCCGATCGTTCAGCGCCCTGTAGTCGCCGCACGGCCTCCACTGATTTTCCTTCTTGGGAACTAGGTGAAGGGCGGCAGACCAGTTACTGGAAGAACGCCTGGCGATACCAGTCTTTAGCATCGTATCGAACTCAGCCTTTGCGATTTGCAGACGGTCTGGCGCCAGGCGGCGAGGTTTAAATGACACTGGATGCCCAGGCGTCGTGTGGATATGGTGCATAATTCCATGTTTAATGATGCGCGTTATACCCGCTGGCCGTGTGATAGCGGGAAACTCAGCCAGGAGAGCGTGATATCGTGAACCTCCACTGACTGCCTTAACGTGTTGTTGTACGTTCATGGTCCACTTACCAGTGACGGCAGTCGATGTGGCGCTATCTATTAGGCGTTGATTTCGTGCATCAACGAGTAAGCCGTAGAACGACAAGAAATCGACTCCGACGATTGGTCTGGATATGTCAGCAACGACGAAACGCCAGACAAACTCGCGTTTAAACCCCAAATCGAGGTTGAGGCTAATAGCACCATAAGTTGATATAACTGTTCCGTTGGCAGCAAACAGCTCGTACGTTGACCGTTCGCGAGGTCCATTGACCAGTGCACGCGGGTACACGAACAGATCAGACCATGTGTCAACAAGGAATTGACGTCGAGTCGTAATGTCTGTCACAAAAAGGCGGCGTGAGCTCGGACAGTCGTAAGCCGCGTCTACAGACTGCCCATAGAGTTTTTTGACACGAAACTGCATGGTTGTCGACACAGTTTCGCCTGCGCACCGTACTTCTGATGATACCAGCACATTCCATTTGCTGGAGCACCTTGCGTCGTGTATCGTGGGTTCGATGACGAAAAGTCGCGACGACGATCCCTCAAACGTTCTCGAGATGACACCGCTCGACGATTGCTAGATAATGATAAGATAAGATAAGATAAGATAAGATAATTTATTAACCTGTTGATTGGTACATTGTACAAATATAGGTGTTGTGACAACTCTTCTGTGTTTGAAAATTGTTGACTGCTGTTACTGCTAAACGAGAAGAAAAAGGTGTCGTCTCGTGTATCCGGTCAGCGACCACTGCAAGTGCGTCGAGGTCGTCAGGCGGTGATGATGCGAGTATGTCGCGCATCCTGATCGGTAAACGTTCAAGCCACAACGATCGTAATACCTTGTCTGTCACTTCAGACGCAGCCAACATGCGCAGTTGAAACAATAATTCGGAGGGTTTGCGATCCCCCAACTCTTCATGTTGAAAAAGTCGTGTAAAACGCGCCTCTGGTGAGGGTGAAAAACGTCGAATAAGCTCTGCTTTCAGATGCTCATATTTGCCAACGATCGGGGGTTTGACGATAATGTCGCGCACTGCAGTCGCGTATCGTTGTTCGAGGGCGCTTGTTGCATGATTAAATTTAGTGAAATCATGCGTAATTCCTGCTAAATCGAATTGATTTTCGATTTGTGCGAACCACAATACCGGATCATCCGCCCAAAACGGTGGCACCTTTACCCTAACCCTATCTACCGAGACGAGGGCTACGTTTTCAGGTAATTCCATCTTCCTGAATTCGTCGTTATACAAAAACAAACGTTAGTAGAAACAATCAAAATCTACTCAAAAACTCGACACTTCCACAAGAAATAATTTGTACTGTTCATTGTCCTACCTCGTTGGCAGGATCACGTCGGGGTCACTAATGTGGAAGAATTAACTATGTAGCTTAATGCCAATGATAAATGTCAATGAGAAAGATTCATTTTTATTTTGAAACCCTGTCCAACCTCGTAGCTTGACACCACAATATATTTTATTCTCTTCCATAGCGACGGGTTTCTTTTGACTTGCCCAATTGCCACCGCCTTCTGACAAGTAGCGCACCACACTTCCATATCTTCATTGGGTTTAGATGTCGTAAAGAAAACACCAGATTTATAGTTAGGTGCATGTGCAGTGTTATAAGGCTAATGTATCAATACATGTAACACTACTATATCTACATGTATATGACGTGCTGCGAATGATTATCAGTGTGGCTGTGAGTTCAGGAAGGTTATAGTTATGTGCATGTGCAGAGTTATCAGGCTAATGTATCAATACATGTAACACTTCTATATCTACATGTACATGACGTGCTGCGAATGATTATCAGTGTGGCTGTTAGTTCAGGAAGGTTATAGTAAGGTGCATGTGTAGTGTTATCAGGCTAATGTATAAATCAATACATGTAACACTTCTATATCTACATGTACATGACGTGCTGCGAATGATTATCAGTGTGGCTGTGAGTTCAGGAAGGTTATAGTTAGGTGCAGGTGCAGTGTTATCAGGCTTATGTATGTATCAATACATGAAACACTTCTATATCTACATGTATATGACGTGCTGCGAATGATTATCAGTGTGGCTGTGAGTTCAGGAAGGTTATAGTTATGTGCATGTGCAGTGTTATCTGGCTAATGTATCAATACATGAAACCCTTCTATATCTACATGTATATGACGTGCTGCGAATAAGTATCAGTAAGGCTGTGAGTTCAGGAAGGTTATAGTTAGGTGCATGTGCAGTGTTATC
This sequence comes from Isoperla grammatica, assembly GCA_945910005.1. NCBI lineage: Eukaryota > Metazoa > Arthropoda > Insecta > Plecoptera > Perlodidae > Isoperla > Isoperla grammatica. The sequence continues at coordinate 31,097,857 of OX246745.1, forward strand.
AGGCTAATGTATCAATACATGTAACACTTCTATATCTACATGTACATGACGTGCTGCGAATGATTATCAGTGTGGCTGTTAGTTCAGGAAGGTTATAGTAAGGTGCATGTGTAGTGTTATCAGGCTAATGTATGTATCAATACATGTAACACTACTATATCTACATGTACATGACGTGCTGCGATTGCAAATAATTATCAGTGTGGCTGTGAGTTCAGAAAGGTTATAGTTAGGTGCATGTACAGTGTTATCACGCTAATGTATGTATCAATACATGTAACACTTCTATATCTACATGTACATGACGTGCTGCGAATGATTATCAGTGTGGCTGTGAGTTCAGGAAGGTTATAGTAAGGTGCATGTGCAGTGTTATCAGGCTGACGTATGTATCAATACATGTAACACTTCTATATCAACATGTATATGACGTGCTGCGAATGATTATCAGTGTGACTGTTAGTTCAGAAAGGTTATAGTTAGGTGCATGTGCAGTGTTGTATCAATACATGTAACCCTTATATATCTACATGTATATGAAGTGCTGCGAATGATTATCAGTGTGGCTGTGAGTTAAGGAAGGTTATAGTAAGGCGCATGTGCAGTGTTATCAGGCTTATGTATTAATACATGTAACCCTTATATATCTACATGTATATGACGTGCTGCGAATGATTATCAGTGTGGCTGTGAGTTCAGGATGGTTATAGTAAGGTGCATGTGTAGTGATATCAGGCTAATGTATGTATCATTACATGTAACACTTCTATATCTACATGTACATGACGTGCTGCGAATGATAATCAGTGTGGCTGTGCGTTCAGGAAGGTTATAGTAAGGTGCATGTACAGTGTTATCAGGCTAATGTATGTATCAATACATGTAACACTTCTATATCTACATGTACATGACGTGCTGCGAATGATTATCAGTGTGGCTGTGAGTTCAGAAAGGTTATAGTTAGGTGCATGTGCAGTGTTATCAGGCTAACGTATGTAGCAATACTTGTAACACTTCTATATCTACATGTATATGACGTGCTGCGAATGATTATCAGTGTGACTGTTAGTTCAGGAAGGTTTAGTTAGGTGCATGTGCAGTGTTATCAGGCTAATGTATCAATAAATGTAACACTTATATATCTACATATATATGACGTGCTTCGAATGATTATCAGTTTTGCTGTTAGTTCAGGAAGGTTATAGTTAGGTGCATGTGCAGTGTTATCAGGCTTATGTATGTATCAATAAAGTAACCCTTCTTTATCTACATGTAAATGACGTGCTGCGAATGATTATCAGTGTGGCTGTGAGTTCAGGAAGGTTATAGTAAGGTGCATGTCTAGTGTGTCACGCTAATGTATGTATCAATACATGTAACACTTCTATATCTACATGTATATGACGTGCTGCGAATGTATATCAGTGTAGCTGTGAGTTGAGGAAGGTTATTGTTAGGTGCATGTGCAGTGTTATCAGGCTTATGTATGTAGCAATAAATGTAACACTTCTATATCTACATGTATTTGACGTGCTGCGAATGATTATCAGTGTAGCCGTGAGTTCAGGAAGGTTATAGTTAGGTGCATGTGCAGTGTTATCAGGCTAATGTATGTATCAATACATGTTACACTTCTATACCTACATGTACATGACGTGCTGCGAATGATTATCAGTGTGGCTGTTAGTTCAGGAAGGTTATAGTTAGGTGCATGTGCAGTGTTATCAGGCTAATGTATCAATACATGTAACACTTCTTTACCTACATGTATATGACGTGCTGCGAATGATTATCAGTGTGGCTGTGAGTTCAGGAAGGTTAAAGTAAGGTACATGTGCAGTGTTATCAGGTTAATTTATCAAAACATGTAACACTTCTATATCTACATGTATATGACGTGCTGCGAATGATTATTAGTGTGGCTGTGAGTTCAGGAAGGTTATAGTTAGGTGCATGTGCAGTGTTATCAGGCTAATGTATCAATACATGTAACACTTCTGTATCTACATGTATATGACGTGCTGCGAATGATTATCAGTGTGACTGTGAGTTCAGGAAGGTTATAGTTAGATGCATGTGCAGTGTTATCAGGCTTATGTATGTATCAATACATGTAACACTTCTATATCTACATGTATATGACGTGCTGCAAATGATTATCAGTGTAGCCGTGAGTTCAGGAAGGTTATAGTTAGGTGCATGTGCAGTGTTATCAGGCTTATGTATGTATCAATACATGTAACACTTCTATATCTACATGTATATGACGTGCTGCGAATGATTATCAGTGTAGCTGTGAGTTCAGGAAGGTTATAGTTAGGTGCATGTGCAGTGTTATCAGGCTAACGTTTGTAGCAATACATGTAACACTTCTATATCTACATGTATATGACGTGCTGCGAATGATTATCAGTGTGGCTGTTAGTTCAGGAAGGTTTAGTTAGGTGCATGTGCAGTGTTATCAGGCTAATGTATCAATAAATGTAAAACTTATATATCTACATGTATATGACGTGCTGCGAATGATTATCAGTTTTGCTGTTAGTTCAGGAAGGTTATAGTTAGGTGCATGTGCAGTGTTATCAGGCTTATGTATGTAGCAATACATGTAACACTTCTATATCTACATGTATATGACGTGCTGCGAATGATTATCAGTGTAGCCGTGAGTTCAGGAAGGTTATAGTTAGGTGCATGTGCAGTGTTATCAGGCTAATGTATCAATACATGTAACACTTCTATACCTACATGTACATGACGTGCTGCGAATGATTATCAGTGTGGCTGTTAGTTCAGGAAGGTTAAAGTAAGGTACATGTGCAGTGTTATCAGGTTAATGTATCAATACATGTAACACTTCTATATCTACATGTATATGACGTGCTGCGAATGATTATCAGTGTGACTGTTAGTTCAGGAAGGTTATAGTTAGGTGCATGTGCAGTGTTATCAGGCTAATGTATCAATACGTGTAACACTTCTATACCTACATGTATATGACGTGCTGCGAATGATTATCAGTGTGGCTGTGAGTTCAGGAAGGTTAAAGTAAGGTACATGTGCAGTGTTATCAGGTTAATGTATCAATACATGTAACACTTCTATATCTATATGTATATGACGTGCTGCGAATGATTATCAGTGTGACTGTTAGTTCAGGAATGTTATAGTTAGGTGCATGTGCAGTGTTATCAGGCTTATGTATGTATCAATACATGTAACACTTCTATATCTACATGTATATGACGTGCTGCGAATGATTTTCAGTGTGGCTGTGAGTTCAGGAAGGTTAAAGTTAGGTGCATGTGCAATGTTATCAGGCTAATGTATCAATTCATGGTAACACTTCTGTATCTGCATGTATATGACGTGCTGCGAATGATTATCAGTGTGACTGTGAGTTCAGGAAGGTTATAGTTAGATGCATGTGCAGTGTTATCAGGCTTATGTATGTATCAATACATGTAACACTTCTATATCTACATGTATATGACGTGCTGCAAATGATTATCAGTGTAGCCGTGAGTTCAGGAAGGTTATAGTTAGGTGCATGTGCAGTGTTATCAGGCTTATGTATGTATCAATACATGTAACACTTCTATATCTACATGTATATGACGTGCTGCGAATGATTATCAGTGTGGCTGTGAGTTCAGGAAGGTTATAGTTAGGTGCATAAGCAGTGTTATCAGGCTTATGTATCAATACATGTAACACTTCTATATCTACATGTATATGACGTGCTGCGAATGATTATCAGTGTGGCTGTGAGTTCAGGAAGGTTATAGTTAGGTGCATGTGCAGTGTTATCAGGCTTATGTATCAATACATGTAACACTTCTATATCTTCATGTATATGACGTGCTGCGAATGATTATCAGTGTGGCTGTGAGTTCAGGAATGTTATAGTTAGGTGCATGTGCAGTGTTATCAGGCTTATGTATGTATCAATACATGTAACACTTCTATATCTACATGTATATGACGTGCTGCGAATGATTATCAGTGTGACTGCTAGTTCAGTAAGGTTATAGTTAGGTGCATGTGCAGTGTTATCAGGCTTATGTATCAATACATGTAACACTTCTATATCTACATGTATATGACGTGCTGCGAATGCTTATCAGTGTGGCTGTGAGTTCAGGAAGGTTATAGTTAGGTGCATGTGCAGTGTTATCATGCTTATGTATGTATCAATACATGTAACACTTCTATATCTACATGTATATGACGTGCTGCGAATGATTATCAGTGTGGCTATGAGTGCAGGAAGGCTATAGTTAGGTGCATGTGCAGTGTTATCAGGCTAATGTATGTATCAATACATGTAACACTTCTATATCTACATGTATATGACGTGCTGCGAATGATTATCAGTGTGGCTGTGAGTTCAGGAAGGTCATAGTTAGGTGCATGTGCAGTGTTATCAGGCTTATGTATGTATCAATACATGTAACACTTCCATATCTACATGTATATGACGTGCTGCGAATGATTATCAGTGTGACTGTTAGTTCAGGAAGGTTATAGTTAGGTGCATGTGCAGTGTTATCTGGCTAATGTATGTTATCGGGTACTGGTAACTGATTAACTCACTTCAATTTCAACTACGAAGTCTTTTATTCATGGTAAAATATAGGTGTACAGATATGTTAACTGATTCTCTGGCCTGCCTGACGCCATCACCCTGGTAGCTGCCGCCAAAATCGCCCTTCTGTCTAACACCCTGCGCCACCAGAGCGCACCACATCCTGGCCGCCCCGTGCGTGAGCGCTAGTTTTAAAACTCTAACATTCGGGCATCCTGACAACATGTCTGTCCCCAGACATGGCAATGTTAATTTACAGCATGAACCAGAACTACAAGTTATATTCTACTAGTTATAATTACGAAACAAAGTCAATGATGAAAGGTGCCGGAGGGGCCTAAACTACAAAATCATTTAAGTAAGCAGGTCGCTTGACTGCTCGCGGACGTCTTGAATTCCGCCTTCTCCGGTTTGGCGCTGAGGCTGCGTGTCTACCAACTGATTCGTCTGGAAGATGAGCTTCAACATCTTCCACGGTGAGAGCTGGTTCCTCGTCCGATTCAGAGTTATGGGAGTCTGAACCATCGCCATCATCAATGGTAGGGCACTTCCATCCTTTCAGTTGAGATCCATGGGCAGTGGTGGTGTAGTAGCTGCCCGGAGTGTCCTCGGCAAGCTGTGACACCCGGTATGTGTCACTGGGTAGCAGTTCAGTAACGACGAGAGGTCCGCGAAATTTGGGCTGGGTCTTTGTAGGCTGGCCAGTGTGCACTGGTGCACGCTGCATAAATACAACCCCACCGACATCGTACTTGGGTCCACTGACTCGCTTACGGTTGTATTGTGTTTACAATCTTCCTGGCTCATTAAAACTGCTTGCCTGGCTTCGCCTTGAAGTTCTGAAGGGTCATCCCAGGCATCCTGAGCTGAGTCGGTTGCTGTTCGAAGAGCACCATCAACAAACCGTGGTTCGTAGCCATGGAGAGTGGGGAACGGGGTCTTCCCTGTGGACTTGTTAACGGTATTATTGAGGTTTCTCTCTATCGTCTTGATTGATTGATCCCAATCACGATTCCCAGGGTCCTGTGTTGCGATCGAGATCATTGGGATGAGGGTTCGATTCACACGCTCTACCTGCCCGTTTGCTTGAGGGTGTCTAGTTGAGAATGTGCTGGATACCTTGAGCCCGGCAGAAGTCCTCGAATACCTGTGAAGTGTATCCGGTCCCTCGGTCGCTTACTAGCTTCTCTGGCAGTCCATATCGAAGTATCAGATCACTGAGAGCCTTGATTATACTGCTACTTTTTGTCGATTTCGACGGATAGAGCAGAACAAACTTTGTAGCATTATCTACGATTACCAGGAGATGCTGATTGCCCTTAGTACTTCTTACAAACGGTCCCAGGTGGTCGAGATGTACGATCTCGAATGGACGTTTGCCTGGTGGTATTGGGTGTAGGAATGTTTTTTTCTTACCACTGGGTTTCTTATACACTAAACATTCTAAGCACAGATGGATATGCTGCTTAGCGTAACGCCGCATAGCGGGGAACCAGTAGTGTCTTCGAATAAGTTCTAATGTACGGTCTAGGCCAAAGAACCCATGAGGTCATGAAACTTAACTAGAATACTTTTTCTCATAGAGTTCGGAATAACGAAAAGGGGGTGTTCCACACCCAGCAGCTTCTTACTGCAACTGCAACTGCAGCGCAACTGCAGCGTATAATCTCTTGTGCGGATGGTTTCCGCAGGAGATCTCTCTTCAAGCGGTGACTTCAAGATTCTGATTAATTCTCGCAGGGTTTGCCTGGATCATCATCACTTGGTATTCTAGAGTCATGGATTATGGATACGAATATCCCCAGTCTGGAATCGGTAATGTGTTCCAAGGTATCCGATGGAGGTTCAACAGGGCCCCGGCTCAAAGCATCTATATGAGCCATCTTCGCCCCTGGCCGGTGCCGTATCTCTAGAATGTCATACTCTTGGAGTAAATGACTCCACCTGGCTATCTGGGGGTTCTTGGTTCGCATGGCATTCAGGTAGACAAGTGCCTGGCAGTCTGTGACAATTACAAATTTAATGCCAAGTAGAAATTGTCGCAGTCTTTCTACAGACCATACCATTGCCATCAGTTCGAGTTTCGAGGAATGGTATACTCGTTCTACAGGTGTAGTCTTCTTGGAGACACAAAACACAAGATGTAGCTTACCGTCACCACCTTCTTGGAGGAGCATACCAGCAAGCCCAGACAAACTTGCGTCAGTGTGGAGCTCGGTCCTCGCGTCTGGGTCGTAGAGGGCCAACACAGGTTCACTGGTTAGATTTCTCTTCAGGGCATCAAAAGCGTGTTGCTGAGAGCTGGTCCATACAAACGCCTCGTTCTTACTGGTAAGTCTGGTCAACGGTTCAGCAATCGAGGCGTAATTCTTAACGAATCGTCGAAAATAGCCTGTTAGGCCTAGGAAACGTTTCACTTGATGCACGTCTTTTGGCACGGGAAAATCTTCGATAACCTTGACCTTGCGTATCCCTGGTCGAACACTGCATTTGCTAATTATGAATCCGAAGTATTCAATTTCCTTGAGACCAAACTCAAACTTGCTGAGACGCAGGGTTAGGTGTGCCGCTCTTAGTGCCTCAAATACTAGCCTCAACCTTGTCAACATCTGGTCGAAGTCGTTAGCAGGGATCAATAGATCATCGAGGTAGCACATTGCCACCTTGTCACGTAGAGGACCTAGTGCCTTGTTGATCATGCGCTGGAACTCAGCGGGCCCGTTCGCTAAGCCGAACATCATTCGCTCAAATTGGCCGCTTTCGTCCGGCGTGATGCACGCGGTTTTGGCCTTGGCACTCTCTGACATCGGAATCTGAAGGTAACCGTGCGCTAGATCCAGGATGGTGAACATCTCACAACCAGACAAGTTGTCCAACTGCGAGTCGACAAGGGGAAGGGGGTATGAATCCTTCACTGTTTGGGCATTTAGCTTGCGGTAGTCAACCACCAAGCGATGCTCACCGGTTTTCTTACGGACAAGTAGCACTGGGCTAGCGTAAGGTGAACGAGTCTCGCTAACGAGTCCAGCTGCCTTCCACTCTTGAACGGTTTGACGTATCGCTTCCCTGTCGGCCTGGTTGGTGCGGTACGGCTTGCAGTGAACAGGACGACTTCCTTCAACCTCGCGGATGTCCATTTCGGCTAAATGGGTGCAGCCTAGTTCTTCGAGAGACAGGGCAAAACAGTCACGGAATTCATTCACAAGCTCGTACAACTGATCGACGTTCTCACTGGTCAGGTTCGGGCCTGTTTTCAAATCAGATCTAGCTATCGTGGTCTTCTGGGAGTTGCTGGGGATCACGGATAGCTGGTCGTCTTCTTGGATGGGCTCACATCTAGCGACGCACATGCCTTGCGGCAAGCTGATATCAACATTCCAGGGGTTACAGATTGGGATTGTTGACTTACCGTCATGGATCTTGATGAGTGTTGATGCGTTGCCAGAGGGATGGTCAATTATTGCTACACCGGAAGTAGCGTTCTGGGAGACCGTCTGAACAAAGTTCATCGACCGCTTGGAAAGAACAACATTTTGTGAAATGGAAAGTCTTACTGGAGGGACTAATGGAGGTACTTCCATTCCACAGAATGGCGCACCGGTACGATTACTCACAACTAGGTTTTCGTCTATTTTTAGCAGAACAATGTGTGGCAGGTCGGTCCATGTCCTACCTACCAGGACTTCCATTGTCTGTGCATGGTCGGGTACGGTAAGTAGGCTGACATCCTTACCGACAACACCGTCAATCTCCAAGTCGCTGATAATCCTCCCTATTGGTCGAACTGCAGGAGTAACGGTGTCTCCGAAACCAAATAGGTCGCTGGTAGTTGGCTGGGTCGGTAGGCCTGTTCTCACAGCGGCACTTGCCTGGATCGTGCAACTGGAGCTGCCCTGATCAATAAAACCGGTTAGTACCAAGTTGTTATTAATTTTTACATCCTTGATGTACTTCGCTGGAGAATAACCATCCTTGTCGCTAACCAACAGCGTACTGGCATCTGAAACTGGCTGGCTGGCACGAGGCCCTTGTAACGCAGCAACGTTAGGACAGTGCTTTTGGGTGTGCCCATTTTGTTGGCACTTAACACAGTAAAACGTGCGTCTGGGTTCTGGGCAATCCCTGCCTAGATGACCATATTTAGTACAGTTGAAACACATTGGTTCACCGGCAGAGTTGAAGTAGTTCGGCTTAGGACGTGGTTGGAAATTTTTAACAGCCGGTGATTGTGACTGTGGTTGAGACTGGATAGGTGCATTTTGACTCTCTCCCTGAGAGTTAGTTGACTGGAATTTGCGTACTGTACTGGTAGCCTGCTGACGTTGAGGTTGAGGTGTGGAGCGTTCTTCTCGATTGCTGGGATTGGTTCTTGGTAACCTTTGAGAGCGTTCCTTATCAGCCTCTTCAAAATCTCGGACGTCGTTAAACAAATCATCCAAGTCGAGATGGTGGCGTGCCATCAACTGGGAATATAGCGGCTGGGACACAAGACCCACTGCGATTTGTCGTTTAGTATCTGCAAAAGTTAGGTTAAGGTCTTGACAATACCCTGAAACCTCATGAAAGTACACTGAAGTTGGTTCATTCTTTTGCTGGACACGATTCTGAAGCCGCTTCACAGCTCAGGTAGGCTGGTGCTGGCTCCGAACGTTTTCAAAAATGCCGTCTTGAAATCGGACCAAGTCTCTAGTTGTCGTGAAACGCTCATCCGCGCATACCAGTGTCCAGCAGCGCTGACTAAATGCGTTTTTGCAGACTCCAAAATGAAGCTTTCGGGCCACCGGTGTAACTTTGCGATCGCTTCTAGGGATCGTACCCACTCTAAAGCATCTGCACCACTCCCGGTCCCGGTAAATTTACTTATGCCCTTGGCTAAATCTGGCATTATGCTATACTGGTCAGATGGCCTTGGTCTAACACTCTCGGCTGGTGACGAGGTGGAGAGACGCGTCAGCAGATTCATTAGCATCTCTTCCCTCTTTCTACCTTCCTCAATCATTGTCTGCATTAAATTCAATGCGCTAACTGGCTCATATGGTGTCTGGACAGGTAGGCCTAGGCCTAGGCCTACTGCTGCTCTGGCTTGGCTTGTACTGGCTGCTTGGGAAGCTAGGCCTAGGTCTGGTGTAGACCATGGTCCTAGGCCTAAGCCTGAGCTCTGTTCTACATTAGACTTATCTAAGCTTAATGCTGGTGTTCGCTCACCTATTATGCCTATAGATGTGTCTTGAAGATCGCCTAGGCCTAGGCTTTGGCTTGGGACTGCAGCAAGGTTATTTACGGAGTCTGTTAGGCCTAGGCCTATGCCTAGGACTAGTCCCGTAAGATTCTGATCGAGATTTACTTGTTGCTGTTGGACTGAGAGCATTGCAGCTGCCTATAATAATTGTGAGATTACTCATGATGTCGAAAAGAATGCTTTGGCTGGACTTACTGAAACCTGAATTTGTGGACGTGCTTGTACAAATCCCACTTCTGAAATGTTATCAGGTACTGGTAACTGATTAACTCACTTCAATTTCAACTACGAAGTCTTTTATTCATGGTAAAATATAGGTGTACAGATATGTTACGGTAACTGATTCTCTGGCCTGCCTGACGCCATCACCCTGGTAACTGCCGCCAAAATCGCCCTTCTGTCTAACACCCTGCGCCACCAGAGCGCACCACATCCTGGCCGCCCCGTGCGTGAGCGCTAGTTTTAAAACTCTAAACATGTATGTATCAACACATGTAACACTTCTATATCTACATGTATATGACGTGCTGCGAATGATTATCAGTGTGGCTGTTAGTTCAGGAAGGTTATAGTAAGGTTCAGTGTTATCAGGCTTATGTATTAATACACGAAACCCTTCTTTATCTACATGTATATGACGTGCTGCGAATGATTATCAGTGTGGCTGTGAGTTCAGGAAGGTTATAGTTAGGTGCATGTGCAGTGTTATCAGGTTTATGTATGTATCAATACATGTAACCCTTATATATCAACATGTATATGACGTGCTGCGAATGATTATCAGTGTGGCTGTTAGTTCAGGAAGGTTATAGCTAGGTGCATGTGTAGTGTTATCAGGCTAATGTATCAATACATGTAACACTTCTATATCTACATATACATGACATGCTGCGAATGATTATCAGTGAGGCTGTGAGTTCAGGAAGGTTATAGTTAGGTGCATGTGCAGTGTTATCAGACTTTTGTATCAATACATGAAATCCTTCTTTATATACATGTATATGACGTGCTGCGAATGATTATCAGTGTGGCTGTGAGTTCAGGAAGGTTATAGTTAGGTGCATGTGCAGTGTTATCAGGTTAATGTTATAATACATGTAACACTTCTATATCTACATGTACATGACATGATGCGAATGATTATCAGTGAGGCTGTGAGTTCAGGAAGGTTATAGTTAGGTGCATGTGCAGTGTTATCAGGCTTATGTTTGTATCAATACATGTCACACTTCTATATCTACATGTATATGACGTGCTGCGAATGATTATCAGTGTAGCTGTGAGTTCAGGAAAACTATAGTAAGGTGCATGTGCAGTGTTATCAGGCTAATGTATGTATCAATACATGTAACACTTCTATATCTACATGTATATGACGTGCTGCGAATGATTATCAGTGTGGCTGTGAGTTCCGGAAGGTTATAGTTGGGTGCATGTGCAGTGTTATCAGGCTAATGTATCAATACATGTTACACTTCTATATCTACATGTACATGACATGCTGAGAATGATTATCAGTGAGGCTGTGAGTTGAGGAAGGTTATAGTTAGGTGCATGTGCAGTGTTATCAGGGTTATGTATGTATCAATACATGTAACACTTCTATATCTACATGTATAAGACGTGCTGCGAATGATTATCAGTGTGGCTGTGAGTTCAAGAAGGTTATAGTTAGGTGCATGTGCAGTGTTATCAGGCTAATGTATGTATCAATACATGAAACACTTCTATATCTACATGTATATGACGTGCTGCGAATGATTATCAGTGTAGCTGTGAGTTTAGGAAGGTTATAGTTAGGTGCATGTGCAGTGTTATCAGGCTAATGTATGTATCAATACATGAAACACTTCTATATCTACATGTATATGACGTGCTGCGAATGATTATCAGTGTGGCTGTGAGTTATGGAAGGTTATAGTTAGGTGCTTGTGCAGTGTTATCAGGCTTATGTTTGTATCAATACATGTTACCCTTCTTTATCTACATGTACATGACGTGTTGCGAATGATTATCAATGTGGCTGTGAGTTCAGGAAGGTTATAGTTAGGTGCATGTGCAGTGTTATCAGGCTTATGTTTTTATCAATACATGAAACACTTCTATATCTACATGTATATGACGTGCTGCGAATGATTATCAGTTTGGCTGTGAGTTCAGGAAGGTTATAGTTAGGTGCATCTGCAGTGTTATCAGGCTTATGCATGTATCAATACATGAAACACTTCTATATCTACATGTATTTGACGTGCTGCGAATGATTTTCAGTGTAGCTGTGAGTTCAGGAAGGTTATAGTTAGGTGCTTGTGCAGTGTTATCAGGCTTATGTATGTGTCAATACATGTACCACTTCTATATCTACATGTAAATGACGTGCTGCGAATGATTATCAGTGTGGCTGTGAGTTCAGGAAGGTTATAGTTAAGTGCATGTGCAGTGTTATCAGGCTTATGTTTGTATCATTACATGAAACACTTCTATATCTACATATATATGACGTGCTGCTAATGATTATCAGTGTGGCTGTGTGTTCAGAAAGGTTATAGTAAGGTGCATGTGCAGTGTTATCAGGCTAATGTTTGTATCAATACATGTGACACTTCTATATCTACATGTATATGACGTGCTGCGGATGATTATCAGTGTGGTTTTTAGTTCAGGAAGGTTATAGTTAGGTGCAGTGTTATCAGGCTTATGTATGTATCAAAACATGTAACACTTCTATATCTACATGTACATGACGTGCTGCGAATGATTATCAGTGTGGCTGTGGGTTCAGGAAGGTTAAAGCTAGGTGTATGTGCAGTGTTATCAGGCTTATGTATTAAGACATGTAACACTACTATATCTTCATGTATATGACGTGCTGCGAATGATTATCAGTGTGGCTGTGGGTTCAGGAAGGTTATAGCTAGGTGCATGTGTAGTGTTATCAGGCTAATGTATGTATCAATACATGAAACACTTCTTTATCTACATGTACATGACATGCTGCGAATGATTATCAGTGAGGCTGTGAGTTCAGGAAGGTTATAGTTAGGTGCAGGTGCAGTATTATCAGGTTAATGTATGTATCAATACATACCCTTATATATCTACATGTATATGACGTGCTGCGAATGATTATCAGTGTGGCTGTGGGTTCAGAAAGGTTATAGCTAGGTGCATGTGTAGTGTTATCAGGCTTATGTATCAATACATGTAACACTTCTTATCTTCATGTATATGACGTACTGCGAATGATTATCAGTGTGGCTGTGAGTTCAGAAAGGTTATAGTTAGGTGCATGTGCAGTGTTGTCAGGATTATGTATCAATACCTGTAACCCTTCTTTATCTACATATATATGACGTGCTGCGAATGATTATCAGTGTGGCTATGAGTTCAGATAGGTTATAGTTAGGTGCATTTGCAGTGTTATCAGGCTTATGTATCAATACCTGTGACCCTTCTTTATCTACATATATATGACGTGCTGCGAATGATTATCAGTGTGGCTGTGAGTTCAGAAAGGTTATAGTTAGGTGCATGTGCAGTGTTATCAGGCTTATGTACCAATACCTGTAACCCTTCTTTATCTACATATATATGACGTGCTGCGAATGATTATCCGTGTGGCTGTGAGTTCAGGAAGGTTAAAGTTAGGTGCATGTGCAGAGTTATCAGGCTCATGTATCAATACAAGAAACACTTCTATATCTTCATGTATATGACGTGCTGCGAATGATTATCAGTGTGGCTGTGAGTTCAGGAAGGTTATTGTTAGGTGCATGTGCAGTGTTATCAAGCTAATGTATCAATACATGTAACACTACTATATCTACATGTATATGACGTGCTGCGAATGATTATCAGTGTGGCTGTGAGTTCAGAAAGGTTATAGTTGAGTGCATTTGCAGAGTTATCAGGCTAATGTATCAATACAAGAAACACTTCTATATCTTTATGTATATGACGTGCTGCGAATGATTATTAGTGTGGCTGTGAGTTCAGGAAGGTTAAAGTTAGGTGCAATCGCAGTGTTATCAGGCTAATGTATCAATACAAGAAGCACTTCTATATCTACATATATATGACGTGCTGCGAATGATTATCAGTGTGGCTGTGAGTTCAGGAAGGTTATAGTTAGGTGCATGTGCAGTGTTATCATGCTTATGTATTAATACATGTAACTTTTCTTTATCCACATGTATATGACGTGCTGCGAATGATTATCAGTATGGCTGTGAGTTCAGGAAGGTAATAGTTAGGTGCATGTGCAGTGTTATCAGGCTAATGCTTGTATCAATACATGTAACACTTCTATATCTACATGTAAATGACGTGCTGCGAATGATTATCAGTGTGGCTGTGAGTTCAGGAAGGTTATAGTTAGGTGCATGTGTAGTGTTATCAGGCTATTGTATCAATACAAGTAACACTTCTTATCTTCATGTATATGACGTACTGCGAATGATTATTGGTGTGGCTGTGAGTTCAGAAAGGTTATTGTTAGGTGCATGTGCAGTGTTATCAGGCTTATGTATGTATCAATACATTTGCACTTCTATACCTACATGTATATGACGTGCTGCGAATGATTATCAGTGTGGCTGTTAGTTCAGGAAGGTTATATTTAGGTGCATGTGCAGTGTTATCAGGCTAATGTTTGTATCAATACATGTAACACTTCTATATCTACATGTAAATGACGTGCTGCGAATGATTATCAGTGTGGCTGTGAGTTCAGGAAGGTTATAGTTAGGTGCATTTGCAGTGTTATCAGGCTAATGTATCAATACATGTAACACTTCTTTATCTACATGTACATGACATGCTGCGAGTGATTATCAGTGAGGCTGTGAGTTCAGGAAGGTTTTAGTTAAGTGCAGGTGCAGTGTTATCAGGTTAATGTATGTATCAATACATACCCTTATATATCTACATGTATATGACGTGCTGCGAATGATTATCAGTGTGGCTGTGGGTTCAGAAAGGTTATAGCTAGGTGCATGTGTAGTGTTATCAGGCTAATGTATCAATACAAGTAACACTTCTTATCTTCATGTATATGACGTACTGCGAATGATTATTGGTGTGGCTGTGAGTTCAGAAAGGTTATAGTTAGGTGCATGGGCAGTGTTATCAGGCTTATGTATGTATCAATACATGTAACGTTTCTATATCTACTTGTATATGACGTGCTGCGAATGATTATCAGTGTAGCTGTGAGTTCAGGAAGGTTATAGTTAGGTGCATTTGTAGTGTTATCAGGCTTATGAATGTATCAATACATGAAACACTTCTATATCTACTTGTATATGACGTACTGCGAATGATTATTGGTGTGGCTGTGGGTTCAGGAAGGTTATAGTTAGGTGCATGTGCAGTGTTATCAGGCTTATGTATGTATCAATACATGTAACACTTCTATATCTACTTGTATATGACGTGCTGCGAATGATTATCAGTGTAGCTGTGAGTTCAGGAAGGTTATAGTTAGGTGCATGTGTAGTGTTATCAGGCTTATGAATGTATCAATACATGAAACACTTCTATATCTACATGTATATGACGTGCTGCGAATGATAATCAGAGTGGCTGTGAGTTCAGGAAGGTTATTGTTAGGTGTATGTCTAGTGTTATCAGGCTTATGTTTGTATCAATACATGAAACACTTCTATATCTACATGTATATGACGTGCTGCGAATGATTATCAGTTTAACTGTGAGTTCAGGAAGGTTATAGTTAGGTGCATCTGCAGTGTTATCAGGCTTATGCATGTATCAATACATGAAAAACGTCTATATCTACATGTATTTGACGTGCTGCGAATGATTTTTAGTGTAGCTGTGAGTTCAGGAAGGTAAAAGTTAGGTGCTTGTGCAGTGTTATCAGGCTTATGTATGTATCAATACATGTAACACTTCTATATCTACATGTACATGACGTGCTGCGAATGATTATCAGTGTAGCTGTGAGTTCAGGAAGGTTCTAGTTAAGTGCATGTGCAGTGTTATCAGGCTTATGTTTGTATCATTACATGAAACACTTCTATATCTACATGTATATGACGTGCTGCGAATGAATATCAGTGTGGCTGTGAGTTCAGAAAGGTTAAAGTTAGATGCATGTGCAGTATTATCAGGCTTATGTATCAGTACATGTAACACTACTATATCCACATGTATATGACGTGCTGCGAATGATTATCAGTGTGGCTGTGAGTTCAGGAAGGTTATAGTTAGGTGCATGTGCAGAGTTATCAGGCAAATGTATCAATACAAGAAACACTTCTATATCTTTATGTATATGACGTGCTGCGAATGATTATCAGTGTGGCTGTGAGTTAAGGAAGGTTAAAGTTAGGTGCAATCGCAGTGTTATCAGGCTAATGTATCAATACAAGAAGCACTTCTATATCTACATATATATGACGTGCTGCGAATGATTATCAGTGTGGCTGTGAGTTCAGGAAGGTTATAGTTAGGTGCATGTGCAGTATTATCAGGCTTATGTATCAATACATTAAACACTTCTATATCTACATGTATATGACGTGCTGCGAATGAATATCAGTGTGGCTGTGAGTTCAGGAAGGTAATAGTTAAGTGCATGAGCAGTGTTATCATGCTTATGTATCAATACATGTAACCATTATATATCTACATGTTTATGACGTGCTGCGAATGATTTTCAGTGTGGCTGTGAGTTCAGGAAGGTTATAGTTAGGTGCATGTGCAGTGTTATCAGGCTAATGTATCAATACATGAAACACTGCTATATCTACATGTACATTACGTGCTGCGAATGATTATCAGTGTAGCTGTGAGTTCAGGAAGGTTATAGTTAAGTGCATGTGCAGTGTTAGCTGGTTAATGTATGTATCAATACATGAAACCCTTATATATCTACATGTATTTGACGTGCTGCGAATGATTATCAGTGTGGCTGTGGGTTCAGGAAGGTTATAGCTAGGTGCATGTGTAGTGTTATCAGGCTAATGTATGTATCAATACATGAAACACTTCTATATCTACATGTTAATGACGTGCTGCGAATGATTATCAGTGTGGCTGTAGGTTCAGGAAGGTTAGAGCTAGGTGCATGTGTAGTGTTATCAGGCTTATGTATCAATACATGTAACACTTCTTTATCTACATGTACATGACATGCTGCGAATGATTATCAGTGAGGCTGTGAGTTCAGGAATGTTATAGTTAGGTGCAGGTGCAGTGGTATCAGGTTAATGTATGTATCAATACATACCCTTATATATCTACATGTATATGACGTGCTGCGAATGATTATCAGTGTGGCTGTGGGTTCAGAAAGGTTCTAGCTAGGGGCATGTGTAGTGTTATCAGGCTAATGTATCAATACATGTAACACTTCTTATCTTCATGTATATGACGTACTGCGAATGATTATCGGTGTGGCTGTGAGTTCAGAAAGGTTATAGTTAGGTGCATGTGCAGTGTTATCAGGCTTATGTATGTATCAATACATGTAACACTTCTATATCTACTTGTATATGACGTGCTGCGAATGATTATCAGTGTGGCTGTGAGTTCAGGAAGGTTATAGTTAGGTGCATGTGTAGTGTTATCAGGCTTATGAATGTATCAATACATGAAACACTTCTATATCTACATGTATATGACGTGCTGCGAATGATTATTCGAGTGGCTGTGAGTTCAGGAAGGTTATAGTTAGGTGTATGTGCAGTGGTTTCAGGCTAATGTATTAATACATGAACGACTACTATATCTACATGTATATGACGTGCTGCGAATGATTAGCAGTGTGGCTGTGAGTTAAGGAAGGTTATAGTTAGGTGCATGTGCAGAGTTATCAGGCTTATGTATCAATACAAGAAACACTTCTATATCTTCATGTATATGACGTGCTGCGAATGATTATCAGTGTGGCTGTGAGTTCAGGAAGGTTATAGTTAGGTGCATTTGCAGTGTTATCAGGCTAATGTATCAATACATGTAACACTACTATATCTACATGTATATGACGTGCTGCGAATGAATATCAGTGTGGCTGTGAGTTCAGAAAGGTTAAAGTTAGATGCATGTGCAGTATTATCAGGCTTATGTTTGTATCAATACATGTTACACTTCTATATCTACATGTATATGACGGGCTGCGGATGATTATCAGTGTGGTTTTTAGTTCAGGAAGGTTATAGTTAGGTGCAGTGTTATTAGGCTTTTGTATGTATCAAAACATGTAACACTTCTATATCTACATGTACATGACGTGCTGCGAATGATTTTCAGTGTGGCTGTGTGTTCAGGAAGGTAAAAGCTAGGTGCATGTGCAGTGTTATCAGGCTTATGTATCAATACATGTAACACTTCTATATCTACATGTATATGACGTGCTGCGAATGATTATCAGTGTGGCTGTGAGTTCAGGAAGGTTATAGTTAGGTGCATGTGCAGAGTTATCAGGCTAATGCATCAAT
Organism: Isoperla grammatica; assembly: GCA_945910005.1. Classification (NCBI taxonomy): domain Eukaryota; kingdom Metazoa; phylum Arthropoda; class Insecta; order Plecoptera; family Perlodidae; genus Isoperla; species Isoperla grammatica. The sequence goes on from OX246745.1 coordinate 31,116,143, forward strand.
ACAAGAAACACTTCTATATCTTTATGTTTATGACGTGCTGCGAATGATTATCAGTGTGGCTGTGAGTTCAGGAAGGTTAAAGTTAGGTACAATCGCAGTGTTATCAGGATAATGTATCAATACATGTTACACTTCTATATCTACATGTATATGACGTGCTGCGAATGATTATCAGTGTGGCTGTGAGTTAAGGAAGGTTATAGTTAGGTGCATGTGCAGTGTTATCAGGCTAATGTATCAATACATGTAACACTTCTATATCTACATGTACATGACTCGCTGCGAATGATTATCAGTGTAGCTGTGAGTTCAGGAAGGTTATAGTTAAGTGCATGTGCAGTGTTAGCAGGTTAATGTATGTATCAATACATGTAACCCTTATATATCTACATGTATATGACGTGCTGCGAATGATTATCAGTGTGGCTGTCGGTTCAGGAAGGTTATAGCTAGGTGCATATTGTGTAGTGTTATCAGGCTAATGTATGTATCAATACATGAAACACTTCTATATCTACATGTATATGACGTGCTGCGAATGATTATCAGTGAGGCTGTGAGTTCAGGAAGGTTAGAGTTAGGTGCAGATGCAGTGTTATCAGGCTTATGTATGAATCAATACATGTAACACTTCTATATCTACATGTATATGACGTGCTGCGAATGATTATCAGTTTGGCTGTGAGTTCAGGAAGGTTATAGTAAGGTGCATCTGCAGTGTTATCAGACTTATGTATGTATCATTACATGAAACACTTCTATATCTACATGTATATGACGTGCTGCGAATGATTATCAGTGTAGCTGTGAGTTCAGGAAGGTTAAAGTTAGGTGCATGTGCAGTGTTATCAGGCTTATGTATGTATCAATACATGAAACACTTCTATATCTACATGTATATGACGTGCTGCGAATGATTAGCAGTGTGGCTGTGAGTTAAGGAAGGTTATAGTTAGGTGCATGTGCAGAGTTATCAGGCTTATGTATCAATACAAGAAACACTTCTATATCTTCATGTATATGACGTGCTGCGAATGATTATCAGTGTGGCTGTGAGTTCAGGAAGGTTATAGTTAGGTGCATTTGCAGTGTTATCAGGCTAATGTATCAATACATGTAACACTACTATATCTACATGTATATGACGTGCTGCGAATGAATATCAGTGTGGCTGTGAGTTCAGAAAGGTTAAAGTTAGATGCATGTGCAGTATTATCAGGCTTATGTTTGTATCAATACATGTTACACTTCTATATCTACATGTATATGACGGGCTGCGGATGATTATCAGTGTGGTTTTTAGTTCAGGAAGGTTATAGTTAGGTGCAGTGTTATTAGGCTTTTGTATGTATCAAAACATGTAACACTTCTATATCTACATGTACATGACGTGCTGCGAATGATTTTCAGTGTGGCTGTGTGTTCAGGAAGGTAAAAGCTAGGTGCATGTGCAGTGTTATCAGGCTTATGTATCAATACATGTAACACTTCTATATCTACATGTATATGACGTGCTGCGAATGATTATCAGTGTGGCTGTGAGTTCAGGAAGGTTATAGTTAGGTGCATGTGCAGAGTTATCAGGCTAATGCATCAATACAAGAAACACTTCTATATCTTTATGTTTATGACGTGCTGCGAATGATTATCAGTGTGGCTGTGAGTTCAGGAAGGTTAAAGTTAGGTACAATCGCAGTGTTATCAGGATAATGTATCAATACATGTTACACTTCTATATCTACATGTATATGACGTGCTGCGAATGATTATCAGTGTAGCTGTGAGATCAGGAAGGTTATAGTTAAGTGCATGTGCAGTGTTAGCTGGTTAATGTATGTATCAATACATGAAACCCTTATATATCTACATGTATTTGACGTGCTGCGAATGATTATCTGTGTGGCTGTGGGTTCAGGAAGGTTATAGCTAGGTGCATGTGTAGTGTTATCAGGCTAATGTATGTATCAATACATGAAACACTTCTATATCTACATGTTTATGACGTGCTGCGAATGATTATCAGTGTGGCTGTAGGTTCAGGAAGGTTAGAGCTAGGTGCATGTGTAGTGTTATCAGGCTTATGTATCAATACATGTAACACTTCTTTATCTACATGTACATGACATGCTGCGAATGATTATCAGTGAGGCTGTGAGTTCAGGAAGGTTATAGTTAGGTGCAGGTGCAGTGGTATCAGGTTAATGTATGTATCAATACATACCCTTATATATCTACATGTATATGACGTGCTGCGAATGATTATCAGTGTGGCTGTGGGTTCAGAAAGGTTCTAGCTAGGGGCATGTGTAGTGTTATCGAGCTAATGTATCAATACATGTAACACTTCTTATCTTCATGTATATGACGTACTGCGAATGATTATCGGTGTGGCTGTGAGTTCAGAAAGGTTATAGTTAGGTGCATGTGCAGTGTTATCAGGCTTATGTATGTATCAATACATGTAACACTTCTATATCTACTTGTATATGACGTGCTGCGAATGATTATCAGTGTGGCTGTGAGTTCAGGAAGGTTATAGTTAGGTGCATGTGTAGTGTTATCAGGCTTATGAATGTATCAATACATGAAACACTTCTATATCTACATGTATATGACGTGCTGCGAATGATTATTCGAGTGGCTGTGAGTTCAGGAAGGTTATAGTTAGGTGTATGTGCAGTGGTTTCAGGCTAATGTATCAATACAAGAAACACTTCTATATCTTCATGTATATGACGTGCTGCGAATGATTATCAGTGTGGCTGTGAGTTCAGGAAGGTTATAGTTAGGTGCATTTGCAGTGTTATCAGGCTAATGTATCAATACATGTAACACTACTATATCTACATGTATATGACGTGCTGCGAATGAATATCAGTGTGGCTGTGAGTTCAGAAAGGTTAAAGTTAGATGCATGTGCAGTATTATCAGGCTTATGTTTGTATCAATACATGTTACACTTCTATATCTACATGTATATGACGGGCTGCGGATGATTATCAGTGTGGTTTTTAGTTAAGGAAGGTTATAGTTAGGTGCAGTGTTATTAGGCTTTTGTATGTATCAAAACATGTAACACTTCTATATCTACATGTACATGACGTGCTGCGAATGATTTTCAGTGTGGCTGTGTGTTCAGGAAGGTAAAAGCTAGGTGCATGTGCAGTGTTATCAGGCTTATGTATCAATACATGTAACACTTCTATATCTACATGTATATGACGTGCTGCGAATGATTATCAGTGTGGCTGTGAGTTCAGGAAGGTTATAGTTAGGTGCATGTGCAGAGTTATCAGGCTAATGCATCAATACAAGAAACACTTCTATATCTTTATGTTTATGACGTGCTGCGAATGATTATCAGTGTGGCTGTGAGTTCAGGAAGGTTAAAGTTAGGTACAATCGCAGTGTTATCAGGATAATGTATCAATACATGTTACACTTTTATATCTACATGTATATGACGTGCTGCGAATGATTATCAGTGTGGCTGTGAGTTAAGGAAGGTTATAGTTAGGTGCATGTGCAGTGTTATCAGGCTAATGTATCAATACATGTAACACTTCTATATCTACATGTACATGACTCGCTGCGAATGATTATCAGTGTAGCTGTGAGTTCAGGAAGGTTATAGTTAAGTGCATGTGCAGTGTTAGCAGGTTAATGTATGTATCAATACATGTAACCCTTATATATCTACATGTATATGACGTGCTGCGAATGATTATCAGTGTGGCTGTCGGTTCAGGAAGGTTATAGCTAGGTGCATATTGTGTAGTGTTATCAGGCTAATGTATGTATCAATACATGAAACACTTCTATATCTACATGTATATGACGTGCTGCGAATGATTATCAGTGTGGCTGTGGGTTCAGGAAGGTTAGAGCTAGGTGCATGTGTAGTGTTATCAGGCTAATGTATCAATACATGTAACACTTCTTTATCTACATGTACATGAAATGCTGCGAATGATTATCAGTGAGGCTGTGAGTTCAGGAAGGTTATAGTTAGGTGCAGATGCAGTGTTATCAGGCTTATGTATGAATCAATACATGTAACACTTCTATATCTACATGTATATGACGTGCTGCGAATGATTATCAGTTTGGCTGTGAGTTCAGGAAGGTTATAGTAAGGTGCATCTGCAGTGTTATCAGACTTATGTATGTATCAATACATGAAACACTTCTGTATCTACATGTATATGACGTGCTGCGAATGATTATCAGTGTAGCTGTGAGTTCAGGAAGGTTATAGTTAGGTGCATGTGCAGTGTTATCAGGCTTATGTATGTATCAATACATGTAACACTTCTATATCTACATGTACATGACGTGCTGCGAATGATTATCAGTGTGGCTGTGAGTTCAGGAAGGTTATAGTTAGGTGCATGTGCAGTGTTATCAGGCTAATGTATGTATCAATACATGTAACACTTCTATATCTATTCTTCTATACCATACATGTATATGACGTGCTGCGAATGATTATCAGTGTGGCTGTAAGTTCAGGAAGGTTATAGTTAGGTGCATGTGCAGTGTTATCAGGCTAATGTATGTATCAATACATGTAACACTTCTATATCTACATGTATTTGACGTGCTGCGAATGATTATCAGTGTGGCTGTGAGTTCAGGAAGGTTAAGTTAGGTGCATGTGCAGTGTAACAGGCTAATGTATGTATCAAAACATGTAACACTTCTATATCTACATGTATATGACGTGCTGTGAATGATTATTTGTGTGGCTGTGAGTTCAGGAAGGTTATAGTTAGGTGCATGTGCAGTGTTATCAGGCTTATGTATGTATCAATACATTTGCACTTCTATATCTACATGTATATGACGTGCTGCGAATGATTATCAGTGTGGCTGTTAGTTCAGGAAGGTTATATTAAGGTGCATGTGCAGTGTTATCAGGCTAATGTTTGTATCAATACATGTAACACTTCTATATCTACATGTAAATGACGTGCTGCGAATGATTATCAGTGTGGCTGTGAGTTCAGGAAGGTTATAGTTAGGTGCATGTGCAGTGTTATCAGGCTAATGTATCAATACATGTAACACTTCTTTATCTACATGAGCATGACATGCTGCGAGTGATTATCAGTGAGGCTGTGAGTTCAGGAAGGTTTTAGTTAGGTGCAGGTGCAGTGTTATCAGGTTAATGTATGTATCAATACATACCCTTATATATCTACATGTATATGACGTGCTGCGAATGATTATCAGTGTGGCTGTGGGTTCAGAAAGGTTATAGCTAGGTGCATGTGTAGTGTTATCAGGCTAATGTATCAATACAAGTAACACTTCTATATCTACTTGTATATGACGTGCTGCGAATGATTATCAGTGTAGCTGTGAGTTCAGGAAGGTTATAGTTAGGTGCATGTGTAGTGTTATCAGGCTTATGAATGTATCAATACATGAAACACTTCTATATCTACATGTATATGACGTGCTGCGAATGATAATCAGAGTGGCTGTGAGTTCAGGAAGGTTATAGTTAGGTGCATGTGCAGTGTTATCAGGCTTATGTATGTATCAGTACATGAAACACTTCTATATCTACATGTATATGACGTGCTGCGAATGATTATCAGTGTGGCTGTGAGTTCAGGAAGGTTATAGTTAGGTGCATGTGCAGTGTTATCAGGCTTATGTATGTATCAATACATGTAACACTTCTATATCTACATGTACATGACGTGCTGCGAATGATTATCAATGTAGCTGTGAGTTCAGGAAGGTTATTGTTAGGTGAATGTGCAGTGTTATCAGGCTTATGTTTGTATCAATACATGAAACACTTCTATATCTACATGTATATGACGTGCTGCGAATGATTATCAGTTTGGCTGTGAGTTCAGGAAGGTTATAGTTAGATGCATCTGCAGTGTTATCAGGCTTATGCATGTATCAATACATGAAAAACGTCTATATCTACATGTATTTGACGTGCTGCGAATGATTTTTAGTGTAGCTGTGAGTTCAGGAAGAATAAAGTTAGGTGCTTGTGCAGTGTTATCAGGCTAATGTATGTATCAATACATGTAACACTTCTATATTTACATGTACATGACGTGCTGCGAATGATTATCAGTGTGGCTGTGAGTTCAGGAAGGTTCTAGTTAAGTGCATGTGCAGTGTTATCAGGCTTATGTTTGTATCATAAAATGAAACACTTCTATATCTACATGTATATGACGTGCTGCTAATGATTATTAGTGTGGCTGTGAGTTCTGGAAGGTTATAGTAAGGTGCATGTGCAGTGTTATCAGGCTAATGTTTGTATCAATACATGTTACACTTCTATATCTACATGTATATGACGTGCTGCGGATGATTATCAGTGTGGTTTATAGTTCAGGAAGGTTAAAGTTAGGTGCAGTGTTATCAGGCTTATGTATGTATCAAAACATGTAACACTTCTATATCTACATGTAAATGACGTGCTGCGAATGATTATCAGTGTGGCTGTGGGTTCAGGAAGGCTATAGCTATGTGTATGTGCAGTGTTATCAGGCTAATGTATTAATACATGTAACACTACTATATCTACATGTATATGACGTGCTGCGAATGATTATCAGTGTGGGTGTGAGTTCAGGAAGGTTATAGTTAGGTGCATGTGCAGAGTTATCAGGCTCATGTATCAATACAAGAAACACTTCTATATCTTAATGTATATGACGTGCTGCGAATGATTATCGGTGTGGCTGTGAGTTCAGAAAGGTTATAGTTAGGTGCATGTGCAGTGTTATCAGGCTTATGTATGTATCAATACATGTAACACTTCTATATCTACTTGTATATGACGTGCTGCGAATGATTATCAGTGTGGCTGTGAGTTCAGGAAGGTTATAGTTAGGTGCATGTGCAGTGTAACAGGCTAATGTATGTATCAAAACATGTAACACTTCTATATCTACATGTACATGACGTGCTGCGAATGATTATCAGTGTGGCTGTTAGTTCAGGAAGGTTAAAGTTAGGTGCATATGCAGTGTTATCAGGCTAATGTATGTATCAATACATGTAACACTTCTATATCTACATGTATATGACGTGCTGCGAATGATTATCAGTGTGGCTGTGAGTTCAGGAAGGTTATATTTAGGTGCATGTGCAGTGTTATCAGGCTAATGTATGTATCAATACATGTAACACTTCTATATCTACATGTATATGACGTGCTGCAAATGATTATAAGTGTGGCTGTGAGTTCAGGAAGGTTATTATTAGGTGCATGTGCAGTGTAACAGGCTAATGTATGTATCAAAACATGTAACACTTCTATATCTACATGTATATGACGTGCTGTGAATGATAATTAGTGTGGCTGTGAGTTCAGGAAGGTTATAGTTAGGTGCGTGTGCAGTGTTATCAGGCTTATGTATGTATCAATACATTTGCACTTCTATACCTACATGTATATTACGTGCTGCGAATGATTATCAGTGTGGCTGTTAGTTCAGGAAGGTTATAGCTCGGTGCATGTGTAGTGTTATCAGGCTAATGTATCAAAACATGTAACACTTCTATATCTACATATACATGACATGCTGCGAATGATTATCAGTGAGGCTGTGAGTTCAGGAAGGTTATAGTTAGGTGCATGTGCAGTGTTATCAGGCTTTTGTATCAATACATGAAACCCTTCTTTATATACATGTATATGACGTGCTGCGAATGATTATCAGTGTGGCTGTGAGTTCAGGAAGGTTATAGTTAGGTGCATGTGCAGTGTTATCAGGTTAATGTTATAATACATGTAACACTTCTATATCTACATGTACATGACATGATGCGAATGATTATCAGTGAGGCTGTGAGTTCAGGAAGGTTATAGTTAGGTGCATGTGCAGTGTTATCAGGCTTATGTTTGTATCAATACATGTCACACTTCTATATCTACATGTATATGACGTGCTGCGAATGATTATCAGTGTGGCTGTGGGTTCAGGAAGGTTATAGCTAGGTGCATATTGTGTAGTGTTATCAGGCTAATGTATGTATCAATACATGAAACACTTCTATATCTACATGTATATGACGTGCTGCGAATGATTATCAGTGTGGCTGTGGGTTCAGGAAGGTTAGAGCTAGGTTTATGTGTAGTGTTATCAGGCTAATGTATCAATACATGTAACACTTCTTTATCTACATGTACATGAAATGCTGCGAATGATTATCAGTGAGGCTGTGAGTTCAGGAAGGTTATAGTTAGGTGCAGATGCAGTGTTATCAGGCTTATGTATGAATCAATACATGTAACACTTCTATATCTACATGTATATGACGTGCTGCGAATGATTATCAGTTTGGCTGTGAGTTCAGGAAGGTGATAGTTAGGTGCATCTGCAGTGTTATCAGACTTATGTATGTATCAATACATGAAACACTTCTATATCTACATGTATATGACGTGCTGCGAATGATTATCAGTGTAGCTGTGAGTTCAGGAAGGTTATAGGTAGGTGCATGTGCAGTGTTATCAGGCTTATGTATGTATCAATACATGTAACACTTCTATATCTACATGTACATGACGTGCTGCGAATGATTATCAGTGTGGCTGTGAGTTCAGGAAGGTTATAGTTAGGTTCATGTGCAGTGTTATCAGGCTAATGTATGTATCAATACATGTAACACTTCTATATCTACATGTATATGACGTGCTGCGAATGATTATCAGTGTGGCTGTAAGTTCAGGAAGGTTATAGTTAGGTGCATGTGCAGTGTTATCAGGCTAATGTATGTATCAATACATGTAACACTTCTATATCTACATGTATATGACGTGCTGCGAATGATTATCAGTGTGGCTGTGAGTTCAGGAAGGTTAAGTTAGGTGCATGTGCAGTGTAACAGGCTAATGTATGTATCAAAACATGTAACACTTCTATATCTACATGTATATGACGTGCTGTGAATGATTATTAGTGTGGCTGTGAGTTCAGGAAGGTTATAGTTAGGTGCATGTGCAGTGTTATCAGGCTTATGTATGTATCAATACATTTGCTTTTCTATACCTACATGTATATGACGTGCTGCGAATGATTATCAGTGTGGCTGATAGTTCAGGAAGGTTATATTTGGGTGCATTTGCAGTGTTATCAGGCTATGTATCAATACATGTAACACTTCTTTATCTACATGTACATGACATGCTGCGAGTGATTATCAGTGAGGCTGTGAGTTCAGGAAGGTTTTAGTTAGGTGCAGGTGCAGTGTTATCAGGTTAATGTATGTATCAATACATACCCTTATATATCTACATGTATATGACGTGCTGCGAATGATTATCAGTGTGGCTGTGGGTTCAGAAAGGTTATAGCTAGGTGCATGTGAAGTGTTATCAGGCTTATGTATGTATCAATACATGTAACACTTCTATATCTACATGTACATGACGTGCTGCGAATGATTATCAATGTAGCTGTGAGTTCAGGAAGGTTATTGTTAGGTGAATGTGCAGTGTTATCAGGCTTATGTTTGTATCAATACATGAAACACTTCTATATCTACATGTATATGACGTGCTGCGAATGATTATCAGTTTGGCTGTGAGTTCAGGAAGGTTAAAGTTAGGTGCATCTGCAGTGTTATCAGGCTTATGCATGTATCAATACATGAAAAACGTCTATATCTACATGTATTTGACGTGCTGCGAATGATTTTTAGTGTAGCTGTGAGTTCAGGAAGGTTAAAGTTAGGTGCTTGTGCAGTGTTATCAGGCTTATGTATGTATCAATACATGTAACACTTCTATATCTACATGTACATGACGTGCTGCGAATGATTATCAGTGTGGCTGTGAGTTCAGGAGGGTTCTAGTTAAGTGCATGTGCAGTGTTATCAGGCTTATGTTTGTATCATTACATGAAACACTTCTATATCTACATGTATATGACGTGCTGCTAATGATTATCAGTGTGGCTGTGAGTTCTGGAAGGTTATAGTAAGGTGCATGTGCAGTGTTATCAGGCTAATGTTTGTATCAATACATGTTACACTTCTATATCTACATGTATATGACGTGCTGCGGATGATTATCAGTGTGGTTTATAGTTCAGGAAGGTTAAAGTTAGGTGCAGTGTTATCAGGCTTATGTATGTATCAAAACATGTAACACTTCTATATCTACATGTAAATGACGTGCTGCGAATGATTATCAGTGTGGCTGTGAGTTCAGGAAGGTTATAGTTTGGTGCATGTGCAGTGTTATCAGGCTAATGTATCAATACATGTAACACTACTATATCTACATGTATATGACGTGCTGCGAATGATTATCAGTGTGGCTGTGAGTTCGGGAAGGTTATAGTTAGGTGCATTTGCAGAGTTATCAGGCTAATGTATCAATACAAGAAACACTTCTATATCTTTATGTATATGACGTGCTGCGAATGATTATCAGTGTGGCTGTGAGTTCAGGAAGGTTAAAGTTAGGTGCAATCGCAGTGTTATCAGGCTAATGTATCAATACAAGAAGCACTTCTATATCTACATATATATGACGTGCTGCGAATGATTATCAGTGTGGCTGTGAGTTCAAGAAGGTTATAGTTAGGTGCATGTGCATTATTATCAGGCTTATGTATCAATACATTAAACACTTCTATATCTACATGTATATGACGTGCTGCGAATGATTATCAGTGTGGCTGTGAGTTCAGGAAGGTAATAGTTAGGTGCATGTGCAGTGTTATCAGGGTTATGTATGTATCAATACATGTAACACTTCTATATCTACATGTATAAGACGTGCTGCGAATGATTATCAGTGTGGCTGTGAGTTCAAGAAGGTTATAGTTAGGTGCATGTGCAGTGTTATCAGGCTTATGTATGTATCAATACATGTAACACTTCTATATCTACATGTATATGACGTGCTGCGAATGATTATCAGTGTGGCTGTGAGTTCAGGAAGGTTATAGTTAGGTGCATGTGCAGTGTTATCAGGCTTATGTTTGTATCAATACATGAAACACTTCTATATCTACATGTATATGACGTGCTGCGAATGATTATCGGTGTAGCTGTGAGTTTAGGAAGGTTATAGTTAGGTGCATGTGCAGTGTTATCAGGCTAATGTATGTATCAATACATGAAACACTTCTATATCTACATGTATATGACGTGCTGCGAATGATTATCAGTGTGGTTGTGAGTTATGGAAGGTTATAGTTAGGTGCTTGTGCAGTGTTATCAGGCTTATGTTTGTATCAATACATGTTACCCTTCTTTATGTATATGTACATGACGTGTTGCGAATGATTATCAATGTGGCTGTGAGTTCAGGAAGGTTATAGTTAAGTGCATGTGCAGTGTTATCAGGCTTATGTTTTTATCAATACATGAAACACTTCTATATCTACATGTATATGACGTGCTGCGAATGATTATCAGTTTGGCTGTGAGTTCAGGAAGGTTATAGTTAGGTGCATCTGCAGTGTTATCAGGCTTATGCATGTATCAATACATGAAACACTTCTATATCTACATGTATTTGACGTGCTGCGAATGATTTTCAGTGTAGCTGTGAGTTCAGGAAGGTTATAGTTAGGTGCTTGTGCAGTGTTATCAGGCTTATGTATGTATCAATACATGTTACACTTCTATATCTACATGTAAATGACGTGCTGCGAATGATTATCAGTGTGGCTGTGAGTTCAGGAAGGTTATAGTTAAGTGCATGTGCAGTGTTATCAGGCTTATGTTTGTATTATTACATGAAACACTTCTATATCTACATATATATGACGTGCTGCTAATGATTATCAGTGTGGCTGTGTGTTCAGGAAGGTTATAGTAAGGTGCATGTGCAGCGTTATCAGGCTAATGTTTGTATCAATACATGTGACACTTCTATATCTACATGTATATGACGTGCTGCGGATGATTATCAGTGTGGTTTTTAGTTCAGGAAGGTTATAGTTAGGTGCAGTGTTATCAGGCTTATGTATGTATCAAAACATGTAACACTTCTATATCTACATGTACATGACGTGCTGCGAATGATTATCAGTGTGGCTATGGGTTCAGGAAGGTTAAAGCTAGGTGTATGTGCAGTGTTATCAGGCTAATGTATAATACATGTAACACTACTATATCTTCATGTATATGACGTGCTGCGAATGATTATCAGTGTGGCTGTGGGTTCAGGAAGGTTATAGCTAGGTGCATGTGTAGTGTTATCAGGCTTATGTATGTATCAATACATGAAACACTTCTATATCTACATGTACATGACATGCTGCGAATGATTTTCAGTGAGGCTGTGAGTTCAGGAAGGTTATAGTTAGGTGCAGGTGCAGTATTATCAGGTTAATGTATTTATCAATACATACCCTTATATATCTACATGTATATGACGTGCTGCGAATGATTATCAGTGTGGCTGTGGGTTCAGAAAGGTTATAGCTAGGTGCATGTGTAGTGTTATCAGGCTAATGTATCAATATATGTAACACTTCTTATCTTCATGTATATGACGTACTGCGAATGATTATCGGTGTGGCTGTGAGTTCAGAAAGGTTATAGTTAGGTGCATGTGCAGTGTTATCAGGATTATGTATCAATACCTGTAACCCTTCTTTATCTACATATATATGACGTGCTGCGAATGATTATCAGTGTGGCTGTGAGTTCAGATAGGTTATAGTTAGGTGCATGTGCAGTGTTATCAGGCTTATGTATCAAAACCTGTGACCCTTCTTTATCTACATATATATGACGTGCTGCGAATGATTATCAGTGTGGCTGTGAGTTCAGAAAGGATATAGTTAGGTGCATGTGCAGTGTTATCAGGCTTATGTACCAATACCTGTAACCCATCTTTATCTACATATATATGACGTGCTGCGAATGATTATCAGTGTGGCTGTGAGTTCAGGAAGGTTATAGTTAGGTGCATGTGCAGAGTTATCAGGCTCATGTATCAATACAAGAAACACTTCTATATCTTCATGTATATGACGTGCTGCGAATGATTATCAGTGTGGCTGTGAGTTCAGGAAGGTTATTGTTAGGTGCATGTGCAGTGTTATCAAGCTAATGTATCAATACATGTAACACTACTATATCTTCATGTATATGACGAGCTGCGAATGATTATCAGTGTGGCTGTGAGTTCAGGAAGGTTATAGTTGAGTGCATGTGCAGAGTTATCAGGCTAATGTATCAATACAAGAAACACTTCTATATCTTTATGTATATGACTTGCTGCGAATGATTATTAGTGTGGCTGTGAGTTCAGGAAGGTTAAAGTTAGGTGCAATCGCAGTGTTATCAGGCTAATGTATCAATACAAGAAGCACTTCTATATCTACATATATATGACGTGCTGCGAATGATTATCAGTGTGGCTGTGAGTTCAGAAAGGTTATAGTTAGGTGCATGTGCAATATTATCAGGCTTATGTATCAATACATGTAACACTTCTATATCTACATGTATAAGACGTGCTGCGAATGATTATCAGTGTGGCTGTGAGTTCAGGAAGGTTATAGTTAGGTGCATGAGCAGTGTTATCATGCTTATGTATCAATACATGTAACCATTATATATCTACATGTTTATGACGTGCTGCCAATGATTTTCAGTGTGGCTGTGAGTTCAGGAAGGTTATAGTTAGGTGCATGTGCAGTGTTATCATGCTTATGTATTAATACATGTAACTTTTCTTTATCCACATGTATATGACGTGCTGCGAATGATTATCAGTATGGCTGTGAGTTCAGGAAGGTTATAGTTAGGTGCATGTGCAGTGTTATCAGGCTTATGTTTGTATCAATACATGTAACACTTCTATATCTACATGTAAATGACATGCTGCGAATGATTATCAGTGTGGCTGTGAGTTCAGGAAGGTTTTAGTTAGGTGCATGTGTAGTGTTATCAGGCTAATGTATCAATACAAGTAACACTTCTTATCTTCATGTATATGACGTACTGCGAATGATTATTGGTGTGGCTGTGAGTTCAGAAAGGTTATAGTTAGGTGCATGTGCAGTGTATCAGGCTTATGTATGTATCAATACATTTGCACTTCTATACCTACATGTATATGACGTGCTGCGAATGATTATCAGTGTGGCTGTTAGTTCAGGAAGGTTATATTAAGGTGCATGTGCAGTGTTATCAGGCTAATGTTTGTATCAATACATGTAACACTTCTATATCTACATGTAAATGACGTGCTGCGAATGATTATCAGTGTGGCTGTGAGTTCAGGAAGGTTATAGTTAGGTGCATTTGCAGTGTTATCAGGCTAATGTATCAATACATGTAACACTTCTTTATCTACATGTACATGACATGCTGCGAGTGATTATCAGTGAGGCTGTGAGTTCAGGAAGGTTTTAGTTAGGTGCAGGTGCAGTGTTATCAGGTTAATGTAGGTATCAATACATACCCTTATATATCTACATGTATATGACGTGCTGCGAATGATTATCAGTGTGGCTGTGGGTTCAGAAAGGTTATAGCTAGGTGCATGTGTAGTGTTATCAGGCTTATGTATCAATACAAGTAACACTTCTTATCTTCATGTATATGACGTACTGCGAATGATTATTGGTGTGGCTGTGAGTTCAGAAAGGTTATAGTTAGGTGCATGTGCAGTGTTATCAGGCTTATGTATGTATCAATACATGAAACACTTCTATATCTTCTTGTATATGACGTGCTGCGAATGATTATCAGTGTAGCTGTGAGTTCAGGAAGGTTATAGTTAGGTGCATGTGTACTGTTATCAGGCTTATGAATGTATCAATACATGAAACACTTCTATATCTACATGTATATGACGTGCTGCGAATGATAATCAGAGTGGCTGTGAGTTCAGGAAGGTTATAGTTAGGTGCATGTGCAGTGTTATCAGGCTTATGTATGTATCATTACATGAAACACTTCTATATCTACATGTATATGACGTGCTGCGAATGATTATCAGTGTGGCTGTGAGTTCAGGAAGGTTATAGTTAGGTGCATGTGCAGTGTTATCAGGCTTATTTATGTATCAATACATGTAACACTTCTATATCTACATGTACATGACGTGCTGCGAATGATTATCAATGTAGCTGTGAAATCAGGAAGGTTATTGTTAGGTGAATGTGCAGTGTTATCAGGCTTATGTTTGTATCAATACATGAAACACTTATATATCTACATGTATATGACGTGCTGCGAATGATTATCAGTTTGGCTGTTAGTTCAGGAAGGTTATAGTTAGGTGCATCTGCAGTGTTATCAGGCTTATGCATGTATCAATACATGAAAAACGTCTATATCTACATGTATTTGACGTGCTGCGAATGATTTTTAGTGTAGCTGTGAGTTCACGAAGGTTAAAGTTAGGTGCTTGTGCAGTGTTATCAGGCTTATGTATGTATCAATACATGTAACACTTCTATATCTACATGTACATGACGTGCTGCGAATGATTATCAGTGTGGCTGTGAGTTCAGGAAGGTTCTAGTTAAGTGCATGTGCAGTGTTATCAGGCTTATGTTTATACTATTACATGAAACACTTCTATATCTACATGTATATGACGTGCTGCTAATGATTATCAGTGTGGCTGTGAGTTCAGGAAGGTTATAGTAAGGTGCATGTGCAGTGTAATCAGGCTAATGTTTGTATCAATACATGTTACACTTCTATATCTACATGTATATGACGTGCTGCGGATGATTATCAGTGTGGCTGTGGGTTCAGGAAGGTTATAGCTAGGTGCATATTGTGTAGTGTTATCAGGCTAATGTATGTATCAATACATGAAACACTTCTATATCTACATGTATATGACGTGCTGCGAATGATTATCAGTGTGGCTGTGGGTTCAGGAAGGTTAGAGCTAGGTGCATGTGTAGTGTTATCAGGCTAATGTATCAATACATGTAACACTTCTTTATCTACATGTACATGAAATGCTGCGAATGATTATCAGTGAGGCTGTGAGTACAGGAAGGTTATAGTTAGGTGCAGATGCAGTGTTATCAGGCTAATGTTTGTATCAATACATGTTTCACTTCTATATCTACATGTATATGACGTGCTGCGGATGATTATCAGTGTGGTTTATAGTTCAGGAAGGTTAAAGTTAGGTGCAGTGTTATCAGGCTTATGTATGTATCAAAACATGGACACTTCTATATCTACATGTACATGACGTGCTGCGAATAATTATCAGTGTGGCTGTGTGTTCAGGAAGGTTATAGCTATGTGTATGTGCAGTGTTATCAGGCTAATGTATAATACATGTAACACTACTATATCTACATGTATATGACGTGCTGCGAATGATTATCAGTGTGGGTGTGAGTTCAGGAAGGTTATAGTTAGGTGCATGTGCAGAGTTATCAGGCTCATGTATCAATACAAGAAACACTTCTATATCTTAATGTATATGACGTGCTGCGAATGATTATCAGTGTGGCTGTGAGTTCAGGAAGGTTATAGTTTGGTGCATGTGCAGTGTTATCAGGCTAATGTATCAATACATGTAACACTACTATATCAACATGTATATGACGTGCTGCGAATGATTATCAGTGTGGCTGTGAGTTCAGGAAGGTTATAGTTAGGTGCATGTGCAGAGTTATCAGGCTAATGTATCAATACAAGAAACACTTCTATATCTTTATGTATATGACGTGCTGCGAATGATTATCAGTGTGGCTGTGAGTTCAGGAAGGTTAAAGTTAGGTGCAATCGCAGTGTTATCAGGCTAATGTATCAATACAAGAAGCACTTCTATACCTACATATATATGACGTGCTGCGAATGATTATCAGTGTGGCTGTGAGTTCAGGAAGGTTATAGTTAGGTGCATGTGCAGTATTATCAGGCTTATGTATCAATACATTAAATACTTCTATATCTACATGTATATGACGTGCTGCGAATGATTATCAGTGTGGCTGTGAGTTCAGGAAGGTTATAGTTAGGTGCATGTGCAGTGTTATCAGGCTAATGTATCAATACATGTAACACTGCTATATCTACATGTACATAACGTGCTGCGAATGATTATCAGTGTAGCTGTGAGTTCAGGAAGGTTATAGTTAAGTGCATGTGCAGTGTTAGCTGGTTAATGTATGTATGAATACATATAACCCTTATATATCTACATGTATATGACGTGCTGCGAATGATTATCAGTGTGGCTGTGGGTTCAGGAAGGTTATAGCTAGGTGCATGTGTAGTGTTATCAGGCTAATGTATGTATCAATACATGAAACACTTCTATATCTACATGTTTATGACGTGCTGCGAATGATTATCAGTGTGGCTGTAGGTTCAGGAAGGTTAGAGCTAGGTGCATGTGTAGTGTTTTCAGGCTTATGTATCAATACATGTAACACTTCTTTATCTACATGTACATGACATGCTGCGAATGATTATCAGTGAGGCTGTGAGTTCAGGAAGGTTATAGTTAGGTGCAGGTGCAGTGTTATCAGGCTTATGCATGTATCAATACATGAAAAACGTCTATATCTACATGTATTTGACGTGCTGCGAATGATTTTTAGTGTAGCTGTGAGTTCAGGAAGGTTAAAGTTAGGTGCTTGTGCAGTGTTATCAGGCTTATGTATGTATCAATACA
Source organism: Isoperla grammatica (assembly GCA_945910005.1). NCBI lineage: Eukaryota > Metazoa > Arthropoda > Insecta > Plecoptera > Perlodidae > Isoperla > Isoperla grammatica. Next base: position 31,133,766 of record OX246745.1, read on the forward strand.
TGTAACACTTCTATATCTACATGTACATGACGTGCTGCGAATGATTATCAGTGTGGCTGTGAGTTCAGGAGGGTTCTAGTTAAGTGCATGTGCAGTGTTATCAGGCTTATGTTTGTATCATTACATGAAACACTTCTATATCTACATGTATATGACGTGCTGCTAATGATTATCAGTGTGGCTGTGAGTTCTGGAAGGTTATAGTAAGGTGCATGTGCAGTGTTATCAGGCTAATGTTTGTATCAATACATGTTACACTTCTATATCTACATGTATATGACGTGCTGCGGATGATTATCAGTGTGGTTTATAGTTCAGGAAGGTTAAAGTTAGGTGCAGTGTTATCAGGCTTATGTATGTATCAAAACATGTAACACTTCTATATCTACATGTAAATGACGTGCTGCGAATGATTATCAGTGTGGCTGTGAGTTCAGGAAGGTTATAGTTTGGTGCATGTGCAGTGTTATCAGGCTAATGTATCAATACATGTAACACTACTATATCTACATGTATATGACGTGCTGCGAATGATTATCAGTGTGGCTGTGAGTTCGGGAAGGTTATAGTTAGGTGCATTTGCAGAGTTATCAGGCTAATGTATCAATACAAGAAACACTTCTATATCTTTATGTATATGACGTGCTGCGAATGATTATCAGTGTGGCTGTGAGTTCAGGAAGGTTAAAGTTAGGTGCAATCGCAGTGTTATCAGGCTAATGTATCAATACAAGAAGCACTTCTATATCTACATATATATGACGTGCTGCGAATGATTATCAGTGTGGCTGTGAGTTCAAGAAGGTTATAGTTAGGTGCATGTGCATTATTATCAGGCTTATGTATCAATACATTAAACACTTCTATATCTACATGTATATGACGTGCTGCGAATGATTATCAGTGTGGCTGTGAGTTCAGGAAGGTAATAGTTAGGTGCATGTGCAGTGTTATCAGGGTTATGTATGTATCAATACATGTAACACTTCTATATCTACATGTATAAGACGTGCTGCGAATGATTATCAGTGTGGCTGTGAGTTCAAGAAGGTTATAGTTAGGTGCATGTGCAGTGTTATCAGGCTTATGTATGTATCAATACATGTAACACTTCTATATCTACATGTATATGACGTGCTGCGAATGATTATCAGTGTGGCTGTGAGTTCAGGAAGGTTATAGTTAGGTGCATGTGCAGTGTTATCAGGCTTATGTTTGTATCAATACATGAAACACTTCTATATCTACATGTATATGACGTGCTGCGAATGATTATCGGTGTAGCTGTGAGTTTAGGAAGGTTATAGTTAGGTGCATGTGCAGTGTTATCAGGCTAATGTATGTATCAATACATGAAACACTTCTATATCTACATGTATATGACGTGCTGCGAATGATTATCAGTGTGGTTGTGAGTTATGGAAGGTTATAGTTAGGTGCTTGTGCAGTGTTATCAGGCTTATGTTTGTATCAATACATGTTACCCTTCTTTATGTATATGTACATGACGTGTTGCGAATGATTATCAATGTGGCTGTGAGTTCAGGAAGGTTATAGTTAAGTGCATGTGCAGTGTTATCAGGCTTATGTTTTTATCAATACATGAAACACTTCTATATCTACATGTATATGACGTGCTGCGAATGATTATCAGTTTGGCTGTGAGTTCAGGAAGGTTATAGTTAGGTGCATCTGCAGTGTTATCAGGCTTATGCATGTATCAATACATGAAACACTTCTATATCTACATGTATTTGACGTGCTGCGAATGATTTTCAGTGTAGCTGTGAGTTCAGGAAGGTTATAGTTAGGTGCTTGTGCAGTGTTATCAGGCTTATGTATGTATCAATACATGTTACACTTCTATATCTACATGTAAATGACGTGCTGCGAATGATTATCAGTGTGGCTGTGAGTTCAGGAAGGTTATAGTTAAGTGCATGTGCAGTGTTATCAGGCTTATGTTTGTATTATTACATGAAACACTTCTATATCTACATATATATGACGTGCTGCTAATGATTATCAGTGTGGCTGTGTGTTCAGGAAGGTTATAGTAAGGTGCATGTGCAGCGTTATCAGGCTAATGTTTGTATCAATACATGTGACACTTCTATATCTACATGTATATGACGTGCTGCGGATGATTATCAGTGTGGTTTTTAGTTCAGGAAGGTTATAGTTAGGTGCAGTGTTATCAGGCTTATGTATGTATCAAAACATGTAACACTTCTATATCTACATGTACATGACGTGCTGCGAATGATTATCAGTGTGGCTATGGGTTCAGGAAGGTTAAAGCTAGGTGTATGTGCAGTGTTATCAGGCTAATGTATAATACATGTAACACTACTATATCTTCATGTATATGACGTGCTGCGAATGATTATCAGTGTGGCTGTGGGTTCAGGAAGGTTATAGCTAGGTGCATGTGTAGTGTTATCAGGCTTATGTATGTATCAATACATGAAACACTTCTATATCTACATGTACATGACATGCTGCGAATGATTTTCAGTGAGGCTGTGAGTTCAGGAAGGTTATAGTTAGGTGCAGGTGCAGTATTATCAGGTTAATGTATTTATCAATACATACCCTTATATATCTACATGTATATGACGTGCTGCGAATGATTATCAGTGTGGCTGTGGGTTCAGAAAGGTTATAGCTAGGTGCATGTGTAGTGTTATCAGGCTAATGTATCAATATATGTAACACTTCTTATCTTCATGTATATGACGTACTGCGAATGATTATCGGTGTGGCTGTGAGTTCAGAAAGGTTATAGTTAGGTGCATGTGCAGTGTTATCAGGATTATGTATCAATACCTGTAACCCTTCTTTATCTACATATATATGACGTGCTGCGAATGATTATCAGTGTGGCTGTGAGTTCAGATAGGTTATAGTTAGGTGCATGTGCAGTGTTATCAGGCTTATGTATCAAAACCTGTGACCCTTCTTTATCTACATATATATGACGTGCTGCGAATGATTATCAGTGTGGCTGTGAGTTCAGAAAGGATATAGTTAGGTGCATGTGCAGTGTTATCAGGCTTATGTACCAATACCTGTAACCCATCTTTATCTACATATATATGACGTGCTGCGAATGATTATCAGTGTGGCTGTGAGTTCAGGAAGGTTATAGTTAGGTGCATGTGCAGAGTTATCAGGCTCATGTATCAATACAAGAAACACTTCTATATCTTCATGTATATGACGTGCTGCGAATGATTATCAGTGTGGCTGTGAGTTCAGGAAGGTTATTGTTAGGTGCATGTGCAGTGTTATCAAGCTAATGTATCAATACATGTAACACTACTATATCTTCATGTATATGACGAGCTGCGAATGATTATCAGTGTGGCTGTGAGTTCAGGAAGGTTATAGTTGAGTGCATGTGCAGAGTTATCAGGCTAATGTATCAATACAAGAAACACTTCTATATCTTTATGTATATGACTTGCTGCGAATGATTATTAGTGTGGCTGTGAGTTCAGGAAGGTTAAAGTTAGGTGCAATCGCAGTGTTATCAGGCTAATGTATCAATACAAGAAGCACTTCTATATCTACATATATATGACGTGCTGCGAATGATTATCAGTGTGGCTGTGAGTTCAGAAAGGTTATAGTTAGGTGCATGTGCAATATTATCAGGCTTATGTATCAATACATGTAACACTTCTATATCTACATGTATAAGACGTGCTGCGAATGATTATCAGTGTGGCTGTGAGTTCAGGAAGGTTATAGTTAGGTGCATGAGCAGTGTTATCATGCTTATGTATCAATACATGTAACCATTATATATCTACATGTTTATGACGTGCTGCCAATGATTTTCAGTGTGGCTGTGAGTTCAGGAAGGTTATAGTTAGGTGCATGTGCAGTGTTATCATGCTTATGTATTAATACATGTAACTTTTCTTTATCCACATGTATATGACGTGCTGCGAATGATTATCAGTATGGCTGTGAGTTCAGGAAGGTTATAGTTAGGTGCATGTGCAGTGTTATCAGGCTTATGTTTGTATCAATACATGTAACACTTCTATATCTACATGTAAATGACATGCTGCGAATGATTATCAGTGTGGCTGTGAGTTCAGGAAGGTTATAGTTAGGTGCATGTGTAGTGTTATCAGGCTAATGTATCAATACAAGTAACACTTCTTATCTTCATGTATATGACGTACTGCGAATGATTATTGGTGTGGCTGTGAGTTCAGAAAGGTTATAGTTAGGTGCATGTGCAGTGTATCAGGCTTATGTATGTATCAATACATTTGCACTTCTATACCTACATGTATATGACGTGCTGCGAATGATTATCAGTGTGGCTGTTAGTTCAGGAAGGTTATATTAAGGTGCATGTGCAGTGTTATCAGGCTAATGTTTGTATCAATACATGTAACACTTCTATATCTACATGTAAATGACGTGCTGCGAATGATTATCAGTGTGGCTGTGAGTTCAGGAAGGTTATAGTTAGGTGCATTTGCAGTGTTATCAGGCTAATGTATCAATACATGTAACACTTCTTTATCTACATGTACATGACATGCTGCGAGTGATTATCAGTGAGGCTGTGAGTTCAGGAAGGTTTTAGTTAGGTGCAGGTGCAGTGTTATCAGGTTAATGTAGGTATCAATACATACCCTTATATATCTACATGTATATGACGTGCTGCGAATGATTATCAGTGTGGCTGTGGGTTCAGAAAGGTTATAGCTAGGTGCATGTGTAGTGTTATCAGGCTTATGTATCAATACAAGTAACACTTCTTATCTTCATGTATATGACGTACTGCGAATGATTATTGGTGTGGCTGTGAGTTCAGAAAGGTTATAGTTAGGTGCATGTGCAGTGTTATCAGGCTTATGTATGTATCAATACATGAAACACTTCTATATCTTCTTGTATATGACGTGCTGCGAATGATTATCAGTGTAGCTGTGAGTTCAGGAAGGTTATAGTTAGGTGCATGTGTACTGTTATCAGGCTTATGAATGTATCAATACATGAAACACTTCTATATCTACATGTATATGACGTGCTGCGAATGATAATCAGAGTGGCTGTGAGTTCAGGAAGGTTATAGTTAGGTGCATGTGCAGTGTTATCAGGCTTATGTATGTATCATTACATGAAACACTTCTATATCTACATGTATATGACGTGCTGCGAATGATTATCAGTGTGGCTGTGAGTTCAGGAAGGTTATAGTTAGGTGCATGTGCAGTGTTATCAGGCTTATTTATGTATCAATACATGTAACACTTCTATATCTACATGTACATGACGTGCTGCGAATGATTATCAATGTAGCTGTGAAATCAGGAAGGTTATTGTTAGGTGAATGTGCAGTGTTATCAGGCTTATGTTTGTATCAATACATGAAACACTTATATATCTACATGTATATGACGTGCTGCGAATGATTATCAGTTTGGCTGTTAGTTCAGGAAGGTTATAGTTAGGTGCATCTGCAGTGTTATCAGGCTTATGCATGTATCAATACATGAAAAACGTCTATATCTACATGTATTTGACGTGCTGCGAATGATTTTTAGTGTAGCTGTGAGTTCACGAAGGTTAAAGTTAGGTGCTTGTGCAGTGTTATCAGGCTTATGTATGTATCAATACATGTAACACTTCTATATCTACATGTACATGACGTGCTGCGAATGATTATCAGTGTGGCTGTGAGTTCAGGAAGGTTCTAGTTAAGTGCATGTGCAGTGTTATCAGGCTTATGTTTATACTATTACATGAAACACTTCTATATCTACATGTATATGACGTGCTGCTAATGATTATCAGTGTGGCTGTGAGTTCAGGAAGGTTATAGTAAGGTGCATGTGCAGTGTAATCAGGCTAATGTTTGTATCAATACATGTTACACTTCTATATCTACATGTATATGACGTGCTGCGGATGATTATCAGTGTGGCTGTGGGTTCAGGAAGGTTATAGCTAGGTGCATATTGTGTAGTGTTATCAGGCTAATGTATGTATCAATACATGAAACACTTCTATATCTACATGTATATGACGTGCTGCGAATGATTATCAGTGTGGCTGTGGGTTCAGGAAGGTTAGAGCTAGGTGCATGTGTAGTGTTATCAGGCTAATGTATCAATACATGTAACACTTCTTTATCTACATGTACATGAAATGCTGCGAATGATTATCAGTGAGGCTGTGAGTACAGGAAGGTTATAGTTAGGTGCAGATGCAGTGTTATCAGGCTAATGTTTGTATCAATACATGTTTCACTTCTATATCTACATGTATATGACGTGCTGCGGATGATTATCAGTGTGGTTTATAGTTCAGGAAGGTTAAAGTTAGGTGCAGTGTTATCAGGCTTATGTATGTATCAAAACATGGACACTTCTATATCTACATGTACATGACGTGCTGCGAATAATTATCAGTGTGGCTGTGTGTTCAGGAAGGTTATAGCTATGTGTATGTGCAGTGTTATCAGGCTAATGTATAATACATGTAACACTACTATATCTACATGTATATGACGTGCTGCGAATGATTATCAGTGTGGGTGTGAGTTCAGGAAGGTTATAGTTAGGTGCATGTGCAGAGTTATCAGGCTCATGTATCAATACAAGAAACACTTCTATATCTTAATGTATATGACGTGCTGCGAATGATTATCAGTGTGGCTGTGAGTTCAGGAAGGTTATAGTTTGGTGCATGTGCAGTGTTATCAGGCTAATGTATCAATACATGTAACACTACTATATCAACATGTATATGACGTGCTGCGAATGATTATCAGTGTGGCTGTGAGTTCAGGAAGGTTATAGTTAGGTGCATGTGCAGAGTTATCAGGCTAATGTATCAATACAAGAAACACTTCTATATCTTTATGTATATGACGTGCTGCGAATGATTATCAGTGTGGCTGTGAGTTCAGGAAGGTTAAAGTTAGGTGCAATCGCAGTGTTATCAGGCTAATGTATCAATACAAGAAGCACTTCTATACCTACATATATATGACGTGCTGCGAATGATTATCAGTGTGGCTGTGAGTTCAGGAAGGTTATAGTTAGGTGCATGTGCAGTATTATCAGGCTTATGTATCAATACATTAAATACTTCTATATCTACATGTATATGACGTGCTGCGAATGATTATCAGTGTGGCTGTGAGTTCAGGAAGGTTATAGTTAGGTGCATGTGCAGTGTTATCAGGCTAATGTATCAATACATGTAACACTGCTATATCTACATGTACATAACGTGCTGCGAATGATTATCAGTGTAGCTGTGAGTTCAGGAAGGTTATAGTTAAGTGCATGTGCAGTGTTAGCTGGTTAATGTATGTATGAATACATATAACCCTTATATATCTACATGTATATGACGTGCTGCGAATGATTATCAGTGTGGCTGTGGGTTCAGGAAGGTTATAGCTAGGTGCATGTGTAGTGTTATCAGGCTAATGTATGTATCAATACATGAAACACTTCTATATCTACATGTTTATGACGTGCTGCGAATGATTATCAGTGTGGCTGTAGGTTCAGGAAGGTTAGAGCTAGGTGCATGTGTAGTGTTTTCAGGCTTATGTATCAATACATGTAACACTTCTTTATCTACATGTACATGACATGCTGCGAATGATTATCAGTGAGGCTGTGAGTTCAGGAAGGTTATAGTTAGGTGCAGGTGCAGTGGTATCAGGTTAATGTATGTATCAATACATCCCCTTATATATCTACATGTATATGACGTACTGCGAATGATTATCGGTGTGGCTGTGAGTTCAGAAAGGTTTAAGTTAGCTGCATGTGCAGTGTTATCAGGCTTATGTATGTATCAATACATGTAACACTTCTATATCTACTTGTATATGACGTGCTGCAAATGATTATCAGTGTGGCTGTGAGTTCAGGAAGGTTATTGTTAGGTGCATGTGTAGTGTTATCAGGCTTATAAATGTATCAATACATGAAACACTTCTATATCTACATGTATATGACGTGCTGCGAATGATAATCAGAGTGGCTGTGAGTTCAGGAAGGTTATAGTTAGGTGTATGTGCAGTGGTTTCAGGCTAATGTATTAATACATGAACGACTACTATATCTACATGTATATGACGTGCTGCGAATGATTAGCAGTGTGGCTGTGAGTTAAGGAAGGTTATAGTTAGGTGCATGTGCAGAGTTATCAGGCTTATGTATCAATACAAGAAACACTTCTATATCTTCATGTATATGACGTGCTGCGAATGATTATCAGTGTGGCTGTGAGTTCAGGAAGGTTATAGTTAGGTGCATTTGCAGTGTTATCAGGCTAATGTATCAATACATGTAACACTACTATATCTACATGTATATGACGTGCTGCGAATGAATATCAGTGTGGCTGTGAGTTCAGAAAGGTTATAGTTAGATGCATGTGCAGTATTATCAGGCTTATGTTTGTATCAATACATGTTACACTTCTATATCTACATGTATATGACGGGCTGCGGATGATTATCAGTGTGGTTTTTAGTTCAGGAAGGTTATAGTTAGGTGCAGTGTAATTAGGCTTTTGTATGTATCAAAACATGTAACACTTCTATATCTACATGTACATGACGTGCTGCGAATGATTATCAGTGTGGCTGTGAGTTCAGGAAGGTTAAAGTTAGGTACAATCGCAGTGTTATCAGGCTAATGTATCAATACATGTTACACTTCTATATCTATGACGTGCTGCGAATGATTATCAGTGTGGCTGTCAGTTAAGGAAGGTTATAGTTAGGTGCATGTGCAGTGTTATCAGGCTAATGTATCAATACATGTAACACTTCTATATCTACATGTACATGACTCGCTGCGAATGATAATCAGTGTAGCTGTGAGTTCAGGAAGGTTATAGTTAAGTGCATGTGCAGTGTTAGCAGATTAATGTATGTATCAATACATGTAACCCTTATATATCTACATGTATATGACGTGCTGCGAATGATTATCAGTGTGGCTGTGGGTTCAGGAAGGTTATAGCTAGGTGCATATTGTGTAGTGTTATCAGGCGTATGTATGTATCAATACATGAAACACTTCTATATCTACATGTATATGACGTGCTGCGAATGATTATCAGTGTGGCTGTGGGTTCAGGAAGGTTAGAGCTAGGTGCATGTGTAGTGTTATCAGGCTAATGTATCAATACATGTAACACTTCTTTATCTACATGTACATGAAATGCTGCGAATGATTATCAGTGAGGCTGTGAGTTCAGGAAGGTTATAGTTAGGTGCAGATGCAGTGTTATCAGGCTTATGTATGAATCAATACATGTAACACTTCTATATCTACATGTATATGACGTGCTGCGAATGATTATCAGTTTGGCTGTGAGTTCAGGAAGGTTATAGTTAGGTGCATCTGCAGTGTTATCAGACTTATGTATGTATCAATACATGAAACACTTCTATATCTACATGTATATGACGTGCTGTGAATGATTATCAGTGTAGCTGTGAGTTCAGGAAGGTTATAGTTAGGTGCATGTGCAGTGTTATCAGGCTTATGTATGTATCAATACATGTAACACTTCTATATCTACATGTACATGACGTGCTGCGAATGATTATCAGTGTGGCTGTGAGTTCAGTAAGGTTATAGTTAGGTGCATGTGCAGTGTTATCAGGCTAATGTATGTATCAATACATGTAACACTTCTATATCTACATGTATATGACGTGCTGCGAATGATTATCAGTGTGGCTGTAAGTTCAGGAAGGTTACAGTTAGGTGCATGTGCAGTGTTATCAGGCTAATGTATGTATCAATACATGTAACACTTCAATATCTACATGTATATGACGTGCTGCGAATGATTATCAGTGTGGCTGTGAGTTCAGGAAGGTTAAGTTAGGTGCATGTGCAGTGTAACAGGCTAATGTATGTATCAAAACATGTAACACTTCTATATCTACATGTATATGACGTGCTGTGAATGATTATTAGTGTGGCTGTGAGTTCAGGAAGGTTATAGTTAGGTGCATGTGCAGTGTTTTCAGGCTTATGTATGTATCAATACATTTGCACTTCTATACCTACATGTATATGACGTGCTGCGAATGATTATCAGTGTGGCTGTTAGTTCAGGAAGGTTATATTTAGGTGCATGTGCAGTGTTATCAGGCTAATGTTTGTATCAATACATGTAACACTTCTATATCTACATGTAAATGACGTGCTGCGAATGATTATCAGTGTGGCTGTGAGTTCAGGAAGGTTATAGTTGGGTGCATTTGCAGTGTTATCAGGCTAATGTATCAATACATGTAACACTTCTTTATCTACATGTACATGACATGCTGCGAGTGATTATCAGTGAGGCTGTGAGTTCAGGAAGGTTTTAGTTAGGTGCAGGTGCAGTGTTATCAGGTTAATGTATGTATCAATACATACCCTTATATATCTACATGTATATGACGTGCTGCGAATGATAATCAGTGTGGCTGTGGGTTCAGAAAGGTTATAGCAAGGTGCATGTGTAGTGTTATCAGGCTAATGTATCAATACAAGTAACACTTCTTATCTTCATGTATATGACGTACTGCGAATGATTATTGGTGTAGCTGTGAGTTCAGAAAGGTTATAGTTAGGTGCATGTGCAGTGTTATCAGGCTTATGTATGTATCAATACATGTAACACTTCTATATCTACTTGTATATGACGTGCTGCGAATGATTATCAGTGTAGCTGTGAGTTCAGGAAGGTAATAGTTAGGTGCATGTGTAGTGTTATCAGGCTTATGAATGTATCAATACATGAAACACTTCTATATCTACATGTATATGACGTGCTGCGAATGATAATCAGAGTGGCTGTGAGTTCAGGAAGGTTATAGTTAGGTGCATGTGCAGTGTTATCAGGCTTATGTATGTATCAATACATGAAACACTTCTATATCTACATGTTTATGACGTGCTGCGAATGATTATCAGTGTGGCTGTGAGTTCAGGAAGGTTATAGTTAGGTGCATGTGCAGTGTTATCAGGCTTATGTATGTATCAATACATGTAACACTTCTATATCTACATGTACATGACGTGCTGCGAATGATTATCAATGTAGCTGTGAGTTCAGGAAGGTTATTGTTAGGTGAATGTGCAGTGTTATCAGGCTTATGTTTGTATCAATACATGAAACACTTCTATATCTACATGTATATGACGTGCTGCGAATGATTATCAGTTTGGCTGTTAGTTCAGGAAGGTTATAGTTAGGTGCATCTGCAGTGTTATCAGGCTTATGCATGTATCAATACATGAATAACGTCTATATCTACATGTATTTGACGTGCTGCGAATGATTTTAAGTGTAGCTGTGAGTTCAAGAAGGTTAAAGTTAGGTGCTTGTGCAGTGTTATCAGGCTTATGTATGTATCAATACATGTAAACTTCTATATCTACATGTACATGACGTGCTGCGAATGATTATCAGTGTGGCTGTGAGTTCAGGAAGGTTCTAGTTAAGTGCATGTGCAGTGTTATCAGGCTTATGTTTGTATCATTACATGAAACACTTCTATATCTACATGTATATGACGTGCTGCTAATGATTATCAGTGTGGCTGTGAGTTCAGGAAGGTTATAGTAAGGTGCATGTGCAGTGTTGTCAGGCTAATGTTTGTATCAATACATGTTACACTTCTATATCTACATGTATATGACGTCCTGCGGATGAATATCAGTGTGGTTTATAGTTCAGGAAGGTTAAAGTTAGGTGCAGTGTTATCAGGCGTATGTATGTATCAAAACATGTAACACTTCTATATCTACATGTACATGACATGCTGCGAATGATTATCAGTGTGGCTGTATGTTCAGGAAGGTTATAGCTATGTGTATGTGCAGTGTTATCAGGCTAATGTATTAATACATGTAACACTACTATATCTACATGTATATTACGTGCTGCGAATGATTATCAGTGTGGGTGTGAGTTCAGGAAGGTTATAGTTAGGTGCATGTGCAGAGTTATCAGGCTCATGTATCAATACAAGAAACACTTCTATATCTTAATGTATATGACGTGCTGCGAATGATTTTCAGTGTGGCTGTGAGTTCAGGAAGGTTATAGTTAGGTGCATGTGCAGTGTTATCAGGCTAATGTATGTATTAATACATGTTACACTTCTATATCTACATGTATATGACGTGCTGCGAATGATTATCAGTGTGGCTGTGAGTTCAGGAAGGTTAAGTTAGGTGCAGGTGCAGTGTAACAGGCTAATGTATGTATCAAAACATGTAACACTTCTATATCTACATGTATATGACGTGCTGTGAATGATTATTTGTGTGGCTTTGAGTTCAGGAACGTTATAGTTAGGTGCATGTGCAGTGTTATCAGGCTTATGTATGTATCAATACATTTGCACTTCTATACTTACATGTATATGACGTGCTGCGAATGATTATCAGTGTGGCTGTTAGTTCAGGAAGGTTATATTTAGGTGCATGTGCAGTGTTATCAGGCTAATGTTTGTATCAATACATGTAACACTTCTATATCTACATGTAAATGACGTGCTGCGAATGATTATCAGTGAAGCTGTGAGTTCAGGAAGGTTATAGTTAGGTGCTTGTGCAGTGTTATCAGGCTTATGTATGTATCAATACATGTAACACTTCTATATCTACATGTACATGACGTGCTGCGAATGATTATCAGTGTGGCTGTGAGTTCAGGAAGGTTATAGTTAGGTGCATGTGCAGTGTTATCAGGCTAATGTATGTATCAATACATATAACACTTCTATATCTACATGTATATGACGTGCTGCGAATGATTATCAGTGTGGCTGTGAGTTCAGGAAGGTTATTATTAGGTGCATGTGCAGTGTAACAGGCTAATGTATGTATCAAAACATGTAACACTTCTATATCTACATGTATATGACGTGCTGTGAATGATAATTAGTGTGGCTGTGAGTTCAGGAAGGTTATAGTTAGGTGCATGTGCAGTGTTATCAGGCTTATGTATGTATCAATACATTTGCACTTCTATACCTACATGTATATGACGTGCTGCGAATGATTATCAGTGTGGCTGTTAGTTCAGGAAGGTTTTATTTAGGTGCATGTGCAGTGTTATCAGGCTAATGTTTGTATCAATACATGTAACACTTCTATATCTACATGTATATGACGTGCTGCGAATGATTATCAATGTGGCTGTGAGTTCAGGAAGGTTATAATTAGGTGCATTTGCAGTGTTATCAGGCTAATGTATCAATACATGTAACACTTCTTTATCTACATGTACATGACATGCTGCGAATGATTATCAGTGAGGCTGTGAGTTCAGGAAGGTTTAAGTTAGGTGCAGGTGCAGTGTTATCAGGTTATTGTATGTATCAATACATACCCTTATATTCCTACATGTATATGACGTGCTGCGAATGATTGTCAGTGTGGCTGTGAGTTAAGGAAGGTTATAGTTAGGTGCATGTGCAGTGTTATCAGGCTAATGTATCAATACATGTAACACTTCTATATCTACATGTACATGACTCGCTGCGAATGATAATCAGTGTAGCTGTGAGTTCAGGAAGGTTATAGTTAAGTGCATGTGCAGTGTTAGCAGATTAATGTATGTATCAATACATGTAACCCTTATATATCTACATGTATATGACGTGCTGCGAATGATTATCAGTGTGGCTGTGGGTTCAGGAAGGTTATAGCTAGGTGCATATTGTGTAGTGTTATCAGGCTAATGTATGTATCAATACATGAAACACTTCTATATCTACATGTATATGACGTGCTGCGAATGATTATCAGTGTGGCTGTGGGTTCAGGAAGGTTAGAGCTAGGTGCATGTGTAGTGTTATCAGGCTAATGTATCAATACATGTAACACTTCTTTATCTACATGTACATGAAATGCTGCGAATGATTATCAGTGAGGCTGTGAGTTCAGGAAGGTTATAGTTAGGTGCAGATGCAGTGTTATCAGGCTTATGTATGAATCAATACATGTAACACTTCTATATCTACATGTATATGACGTGCTGCGAATGATTATCAGTTTGGCTGTGAGTTCAGGAAGGTTATAGTTAGGTGCATCTGCAGTGTTATCAGACTTATGTATGTATCAATACATGAAACACTTCTATATCTACATGTATATGACGTGCTGCGAATGATAATCAGAGTGGCTGTGAGTTCAGGAAGGTTATAGTTAGGTGCAGATGCAGTGTTATCAGGCTTATGTATGTATCAAAACATGTAACACTTCTATATCTACATGTATATGACGTGCTGTGAATGATTATTAGTGTGGCTGTGAGTTCAGGAAGGTTATAGTTAGGTGCATGTGCATTGTTTTCAGGCTTATGTATGTATCAATACATTTGCACTTCTATACCTACATGTATATGACGTGCTGCGAATGATTATCAGTGTGGCTGTTAGTTCAGGAAGGTTATATTTAGGTGCATGTGCAGTGTTATCAGGCTCATGTTTGTATCAATACATGTAACACTTCTATATCTACATGTAAATGACGTGCTGCGAATGATTATCAGTGTGGCTGTGAGTTCAGGAAGGTTATAGTTGGGTGCATTTGCAGTGTTATCAGGCTAATGTATCAACACATGTAACACTTCTTTATCTACATGTACATGACATGCTGCGAGTGATTATCAGTGAGGCTGTGAGTTCAGGAAGGTTTTAGTTAGGTGCAGGTGCAGTGTTATCAGGTTAATGTATGTATCAATACATACCCTTATATATCTACATGTATATGACGTGCTGCGAATGATAATCAGTGTGGCTGTGGGTTCAGAAAGGTTATAGCAAGGTGCATGTGTAGTGTTATCAGGCTAATGTATCAATACAAGTAACACTTCTTATCTTCATGTATATGACGTACTGCGAATGATTATTGGTGTAGCTGTGAGTTCAGAAAGGTTATAGTTAGGTGCATGTGCAGTGTTATCAGGCTTATGTAAGTATCAATACATGTAACACTTCTATATCTACTTGTATATGACGTGCTGCGAATGATTATCAGTGTAGCTGTGAGTTCAGGAAGGTAATAGTTAGGTGCATGTGTAGTGTTATCAGGCTTATGAATGTATCAATACATGAAACACTTCTATATCTACATGTATATGACGTGCTGCGAATGATAATCAGAGTGGCTGTGAGTTCAGGAAGGTTATAGTTAGGTGCATGTGCAGTGTTATCAGGCTTATGTTTGTATCAATACATGAAACACTTCTATATCTACATGTTTATGACGTGCTGCGAATGATTATCAGTGTGGCTGTGAGTTCAGGAAGGTTATAGTTAGGTGCATGTGCAGTGTTATCAGGCTTATGTATGTATCAATACATGTAACACTTCTATATCTACATGTACATGACGTGCTGCGAATGATTATCAATGTAGCTGTGAGTTCAGGAAGGTTATTGTTAGGTGAATGTGCAGTGTTATCAGGCTTATGTTTGTATCAATACATGAAACACTTCTATATCTACATGTATATGACGTGCTGCGAATGATTATCAGTTTGGCTGTTAGTTCAGGAAGGTTATAGTTAGGTGCATCTGCAGTGTTATCAGGCTTATGCATGTATCAATACATGAATAACGTCTATATCTACATGTATTTGACGTGCTGCGAATGATTTTAAGTGTAGCTGTGAGTTCAGGATGGTTAAAGTTAGGTGCTTGTGCAGTGTTATCAGGCTTATGTATGTATCAATACATGTAACACTTCTATATCTACATGTACATGACGTGCTGCGAATGATTATCAGTGTGGCTGTGAGTTCAGGAAGGTTCTAGTTAAGTGCATGTGCAGTGTTATCAGGCTTATGTTTGTATCATTACATGAAACACTTCTATATCTACATGTATATGACGTGCTGCTAATGATTATCAGTGTGGCTGTGAGTTCAGGAAGGTTATAGTAAGGTGCATGTGCAGTGTTGTCAGGCTAATGTTTGTATCAATACATGTTACACTTCTATATCTACATGTATATGACGTCCTGCGGATGAATATCAGTGTGGTTTAAAGTTCAGGAAGGTTAAAGTTAGGTGCAGTGTTATCAGGCGTATGTATGTATCAAAACATGTAACACTTCTATATCTACATGTACATGACATGCTGCGAATGATTATCAGTGTGGCTGTATGTTCAGGAAGGTTATAGCTATGTGTATGTGCAGTGTTATCAGGCTAATGTATTAATACATGTAACACTACTATATCTACATGTATATGACGTGCTGCGAATGATTATCAGTATGGGTGTGAGTTCAGGAAGGTTATAGTTAGGTGCATGTGCAGAGTTATCAGGCTCATGTATCAATACAAGAAACACTTCTATATCTTAATGTATATGACGTGCTGCGAATGATTATCAGTGTGGCTGTGAGTTCAGGAAGGTTATAGTTAGGTGCATGTGCAGTGTTATCAGGCTAATGTATGTATCAATACATGTAACACTTCTATATCTACATGTATATGACGTGCTGCGAATGATTATCAGTGTGGCTGTGAGTTCAGGAAGGTTAAGTTAGGTGCATGTGCAGTGTAACAGGCTAATGTATGTATCAAAACATGTAACACTTCTATATCTACATGTATATGACGTGCTGTGAATGATTATTAGTGTGGCTGTGAGTTCAGGAACGTTATAGTTAGGTGCATGTGCAGTGTTATCAGGCTTATGTATGTATCAATACATTTGCACTTCTATACTTACATGTATATGACGTGCTGCGAATGATTATCAGTGTGGCTGTTAGTTCAGGAAGGTTATATTTAGGTGCATGTGCAGTGTTATCAGGCTAATGTTTGTATCAATACATGTAACACTTCTATATCTACATGTAAATGACGTGCTGCGAATGATTATCAGTGAAGCTGTGAGTTCAGGAAGGTTATAGTTAGGTGCTTGTGCAGTGTTATCAGGCTTATGTATGTATCAATACATGTAACACTTCTATATCTACATGTACATGACGTGCTGCGAATGATTATCAGTGTGGCTGTGAGTTCAGGAAGGTTATAGTTAGGTGCATGTGCAGTGTTATCAGGCTAATGTATGTATCAATACATGTAACACTTCTATATCTACATGTATATGACGTGCTGCGAATGATTATCAGTGTGGCTGTGAGTTCAGGAAGGTTATTATTAGGTGCATGTGCAGTGTAACAGGCTAATGTATGTATCAAAACATGTAACACTTCTATATCTACATGTATATGACGTGCTGTGAATGATAATTAGTGTGGCTGTGAGTTCAGGAAGGTTATAGTTAGGTGCATGTGCAGTGTTATCAGGCTTATGTATGTATCAATACATTTGCACTTCTATACCTACATGTATATGACGTGCTGCGAATGATTATCAGTGTGGCTGTTAGTTCAGGAAGGTTTTATTTAGGTGCATGTGCAGTGTTATCAGGCTAATGTTTGTATCAATACATGTAACACTTCTATATCTACATGTATATGACGTGCTGCGAATGATTATCAATGTGGCTGTGAGTTCAGGAAGGTTATAATTAGGTGCATTTGCAGTGTTATCAGGCTAATGTATCAATACATGTAACACTTCTTTATCTTCATGTACATGACATGCTGCGAATGATTATCAGTGAGGCTGTGAGTTCAGGAAGGTTTAAGTTAGGTGCAGGTGCAGTGTTATCAGGTTATTGTATGTATCAATACATACCCTTATATTCCTACATGTATATGACGTGCTGCGAATGATTGTCAGTGTGGCTGTGAGTTAAGGAAGGTTATAGTTAGGTGCATGTGCAGTGTTTTCAGGCTTATGTATCAATACATGTAACACTTCTATATCTACATGTACATGACTCGCTGCGAATGATTATCAGTGTAGCTGTGAGTTCAGGAAGGTTATAGTTAAGTGCATGTGCAGTGTTAGCAGGTTAATGAATGTATCAATACATGTAACCCTTATATATCTACATGTATATGACGTGCTGCGAATGATTATCAGTGTGGCTGTGGGTTCAGGAAGGTTATAGCTAGGTGCATATTGTGTAGTGTTATCAGGCTAATGTATGTATCAATACATGAAACACTTTTATATCTACATGTATATGACGTGCTGCGAATGATTATCAGTGTGGCTGTGGGTTCAGGAAGGTTAGAGCTAGGTGCATGTGTAGTGTTAACAGGCTAATGTATCAATACATGTAACACTTCTTTATCTACATGTACATGAAATGCTGCGAATGATTATCAGTGAGGCTGTGAGTTCAGGAAGGTTATAGTTAGGTGCAGATGCAGTGTTATCAGGCTTATGTATGAATCAATACATGTAACACTTCTATATCTACATGTATATGACGTGCTGCGAATGATTATCAGTTTGGCTGTGAGTTCAGGAAGGTTATAGTTAGGTGCATCTGCAGTGTTATCAGACTTATGTATGTATCAATACAAGAAACACTTCTATATTTACATGTATATGACGTGCTGCAAATTATTATCAGTGTAGCTGTGAGTTCAGGAAGGTTATAGTTAGGTGCATGTGCAGTGTTATCAGGCTTATGTATGTATCAATACATGTAACACTTCTATATCTACATGTACATGACGTGCTGCGAATGATTATCAGTGTGGCTGTGAGTTCAGGAAGGTTATAGTTAGGTGCATGTGCAGTGTTATCAGGCTAATGTATGTATCAATAAATGTAACACTTCTATATCTACATGTATATGACGTGCTGCGAATGATTATCAGTGTGGCTGTAAGTTCAGGAAGGTTATAGTTAGGTGCATGTGCAGTGTTATCAGGCTAATGTATGTATCAATACATGTAACACTTCTATATCTACATGTATATGACGTGCTGCGAATGATTATCAGTGTGGCTGTGAGTTCAGGAAGGTTAAGTTAGGTGCATGTGCAGTGTAACAGGCTAATGTTTGTATCAATACATGTAACACTTCTATATCTACATGTAAATGACGTGCTGCGAATGATTATCAGTGAAGCTGTGAGTTCAGGAAGGTTATAGTTAGGTGCTTGTGCAGTGTTATCAGGCTTATGTATGTATCAATACATGTAACACTTCTATATCTACATGTACATGACGTGCTGCGAATGATTATCAGTGTGGCTGTGAGTTCAGGAAGGTTATAGTTAGGTGCATGTGCAGTGTTATCAGGCTAATGTATGTATCAATACATGTAACACTTCTATATCTACATGTATATGACGTGCTGCGAATGATTATCAGTGTGGCTGTGAGTTCAGGAAGGTTATAGTTAGGTGCATGTGCAGTGTTATCAGGCTAATGTATGTATCAATACATGTAACACTTCTATATCTACATGTATATGACGTGCTGCAAATAATTATCAGTGTGGCTGTGAGTTCAGGAAGGTTATTATTAGGTGCATGTGCAGTGTTATTAGGCTAATGTTTGTATCAATACATGTAACACTTCTATATCTACATGTAAATGACGTGCTGCGAATGATTATCAGTGAAGCTGTGAGTTCAGGAAGGTTATAGTTAGGTGCTTGTGCAGTGTTATCAGGCTTATGTATGTATCAATACATGTAACACTTCTATATCTACATGTACATGACGTGCTGCGAATGATTATCAGTGTGGCTGTGAGTTCAGGAAGGTTATAGTTAGGTGCATGTGCAGTGTTATCAGGCTAATGTATGTATCAATACATGTAACACTTCTATATCTACATGTATATGACGTGCTGCGAATGATTATCAGTGTGGCTGTGAGTTCAGGAAGGTTATTATTAGGTGCATGTGCAGTGTAACAGGCTAATGTATGTATCAAAACATGTAACACTTCTATATCTACATGTATATGACGTGCTGTGAATGATAATTAGTGTGGCTGTGAGTTCAGGAAGGTTATAGTTAGGTGCATGTGCAGTGTTATCAGGCTTATGTATGTATCAATACATTTGCACTTCTATACCTACATGTATATGACGTGCTGCGAATGATTATCAGTGTGGCTGTTAGTTCAGGAAGGTTTTATTTAGGTGCATGTGCAGTGTTATCAGGCTAATGTTTGTATCAATACATGTAACACTTCTATATCTACATGTATATGACGTGCTGCGAATGATTATCAATGTGGCTGTGAGTTCAGGAAGGTTATAATTAGGTGCATTTGCAGTGTTATCAGGCTAATGTATCAATACATGTAACACTTCTTTATCTACATGTACATGACATGCTGCGAATGATTATCAGTGAGGCTGTGAGTTCAGGAAGGTTTAAGTTAGGTGCAGGTGCAGTGTTATCAGGTTATTGTATGTATCAATACATACCCTTATATTCCTACATGTATATGACGTGCTGCGAATGATTGTCAGTGTGGCTGTGAGTTAAGGAAGGTTATAGTTAGGTGCATGTGCAGTGTTTTCAGGCTTATGTATCAATACATGTAACACTTCTATATCTACATGTACATGACTCGCTGCGAATGATTATCAGTGTAGCTGTGAGTTCAGGAAGGTTATAGTTAAGTGCATGTGCAGTGTTAGCAGGTTAATGAATGTATCAATACATGTAACCCTTATATATCTACATGTATATGACGTGCTGCGAATGATTATCAGTGTGGCTGTGGGTTCAGGAAGGTTATAGCTAGGTGCATATTGTGTAGTGTTATCAGGCTAATGTATGTATCAATACATGAAACACTTTTATATCTACATGTATATGACGTGCTGCGAATGATTATCAGTGTGGCTGTGGGTTCAGGAAGGTTAGAGCTAGGTGCATGTGTAGTGTTAACAGGCTAATGTATCAATACATGTAACACTTCTTTATCTACATGTACATGAAATGCTGCGAATGATTATCAGTGAGGCTGTGAGTTCAGGAAGGTTATAGTTAGGTGCAGATGCAGTGTTATCAGGCTTATGTATGAATCAATACATGTAACACTTCTATATCTACATGTATATGACGTGCTGCGAATGATTATCAGTTTGGCTGTGAGTTCAGGAAGGTTATAGTTAGGTGCATCTGCAGTGTTATCAGACTTATGTATGTATCAATACAAGAAACACTTCTATATTTACATGTATATGACGTGCTGCAAATTATTATCAGTGTAGCTGTGAGTTCAGGAAGGTTATAGTTAGGTGCATGTGCAGAGTTATCAGGCTTATGTATGTATCAATACATGTAACACTTCTATATCTACATGTACATGACGTGCTGCGAATGATTATCAGTGTGGCTGTGAGTTCAGGAAGGTTATAGTTAGGTGCATGTGCAGTGTTATCAGGCTAATGTATGTATCAATAAATGTAACACTTCTATATCTACATGTATATGACGTGCTGCGAATGATTATCAGTGTGGCTGTAAGTTCAGGAAGGTTATAGTTAGGTGCATGTGCAGTGTTATCAGGCTAATGTATGTATCAATACATGTAACACTTCTATATCTACATGTATATGACGTGCTGCGAATGATTATCAGTGTGGCTGTGAGTTCAGGAAGGTTAAGTTAGGTGCATGTGCAGTGTAACAGGCTAATGTTTGTATCAATACATGTAACACTTCTATATCTACATGTAAATGACGTGCTGCGAATGATTATCAGTGAAGCTGTGAGTTCAGGAAGGTTATAGTTAGGTGCTTGTGCAGTGTTATCAGGCTTATGTATGTATCAATACATGTAACACTTCTATATCTACATGTACATGACGTGCTGCGAATGATTATCAGTGTGGCTGTGAGTTCAGGAAGGTTATAGTTAGGTGCATGTGCAGTGTTATCAGGCTAATGTATGTATCAATACATGTAACACTTCTATATCTACATGTATATGACGTGCTGCGAATGATTATCAGTGTGGCTGTGAGTTCAGGAAGGTTATAGTTAGGTGCATGTGCAGTGTTATCAGGCTAATGTATGTATCAATACATGTAACACTTCTATATCTACATGTATATGACGTGCTGCAAATAATTATCAGTGTGGCTGTGAGTTCAGGAAGGTTATTATTAGGTGCATGTGCAGTGTAACAGGCTAATGTATGTATCAAAACATGTAACACTTCTATATCTACATGTATATGACGTGCTGTGAATGATAATTAGTGTGGCTGTGAGTTCAGGAAGGTTATAGTTAGGTGCATGTGCAGTGTTATCAGGCTTATGTATGTATCAATACATTTGCACTTCTATACCTACATGTATATGACGTGCTGCGAATGATTATCAGTGTGGCTGTTAGTTCAGGAAGGTTATATTTAGGTGCATGTGCAGTGTTATCAGGCTAATGATTGTATCAATACATGTAACACTTCTATATCTACATGTATATGACGTGCTGCGAATGATTATCAATGTGGCTGTGAGTTCAGGAAGGTTATAGTTAGGTGCATTTTCAGTGTTATCGGGCTAATGTATCAATACATGTAACACTTCTTTATCTACATGTACATGACATGCTGCGAATGATTATCAGTGAGGCTGTGAGTTCAGGAAGGTTTAAGTAAGGTGCAGGTGCAGTGTTATCAGGTTAATGTATGTATCAATACATACCCTTATATATCTACATGTATATGACGTGCTGCGAATGATTATCAGTGTGGCTGTGGGTTCAGAAATG
This sequence comes from Isoperla grammatica, assembly GCA_945910005.1. Lineage (NCBI taxonomy): Eukaryota > Metazoa > Arthropoda > Insecta > Plecoptera > Perlodidae > Isoperla > Isoperla grammatica. The sequence goes on from OX246745.1 coordinate 31,156,417, forward strand.
TTATAGCTAGGTGCATGTGTAGTGTTATCAGGCTAATGTATCAATACATGAAACACTTCTTATCTTCATGTATATGACGTACTGCGAATGATTATCGGTGTGGCTGTGAGTTCAGAAAGGTTATAGTTAGGTGCATGTGCAGTGTTATTAGGCTTATGTATGTATCAATACATGTAACACTTCTATATCTACTTGTATATGACGTGCTGCGAATGATTATCAGTGTGGCTGTGAGTTCAGGAAGGTTATAGTTAGGTGCATGTGTAGTGTTATCAGTCTTATGAATGTATAATTCATGAAACACTTCTATATCTACATGTATATGACGTGCTGCGAATGATTATCAGAGTGGCTTTTAGTTCAGGAAGGTTATAGTTAGGTGCATGTGCAGTGTTATCAGGCTCATGTATGTATCAATACATGAAACACTTCTATATCTACATGTATATGACGTGCTGCGAATGATTATAAGTGTGGCTGTGAGTTCAGGAAGGTTATAGTTAGGTGCATGTGCAGTGTTATCAGGCTTATGTATGTATCAATACATGTAACACTTCTATATCTACATGTACATGACGTGCTGCGAATGATTATCAGTGTGGCTGTGAGTTCAGGAAGGTTATTGTTAGGTGAATATGCAGTGTTATCAGGCTTATGGTTGTATCAATACATGAAACACTTCTATATCTACATGTATATGACGTGCTGCGAATGATTATCAGTTTGGCTGTGAGTTCAGGAAGGTTATAGTTAGGTGCATCTGCAGTGTTATCAGGCTTATGCATGTATCAATACATGAAACACTTCTATATCTACATGTATTTGACGTGCTGCGAAGATTTTAAGTGTAGCTGTGAGTTCAGGAAGGTTATAGTTAGGTGCTTCTGCAGTGTTATCAGGCTTATGTATGTATCAATACATGTAACACTTCTATATCTACATGTAATGACGTGCTGCGAATGATTATCAGTGTGGCTGTGAGTTCAGGAAGGTTCTAGTTAAGTGCATGTGCAGTGTTATCAGGCTTATGTTTGTATCATTACATGAAACACTTCTATATCTACATGTATATGACGTGCAGCTAATGATTATCAGTGTGGCTGTGAGTTCAGGAAGGTTATAGTAAGGTGCATGTGCAGTGTTATCAGGCTAATGTTTGTATCAATACATGTTACACTTCTATATCTACATGTATATGACGTGCTGCAGATGATTATCAGTGTGGTTTATAGTTCAGGAAGGTTATAGTTAGGTGCAGTGTTATCAGGCTTATGTATGTATCAAAACATGTAACACTTCTATATCTACATGTACATGACGTGCTGCGAATGATTATCAGTGTGGCTGTGGGTTCAGGAAGGTTATTGCTAGGTGTATGTGCAGTGTTATCAGGCATATGTATTTATACATGTAACACTACTATATCTACATGTATATGACGTGCTGCGAATGATTATCAGTGTGGCTGTGAGTTCAGAAAGGTTATAGTTAGGTGCATGTGCAGTGTTATCAGGCTAATGTATCAATACATGTAACACTTCTATATCTTCATGTACATTACGTGCTGCGAATGATTATCAGGGTAGCTGTGAGTTCAGGAAGGTTATAGTTAAGTGCATGTGCAGTGTTAGCAGGTTAATGTATGTATCAATACATGTAACCCTTATATATCTACATGTATATGACGTGCTGCGAATGATAATCAGTGTGGCTGTGGGTTCAGGAAGGTTATAGCTAGGTGCATGTGTAGTGTTATCAGGCTAATGTATGGATCAATACATGAAACACTTCTATATCTACATGTATATGACGTGCTGCGGATGATTATCAGTGTGGCTGTAGGTTCAGGAAGGTTAGAGCTAGGTGTGTGTGTAGTGTTATCAGGCTAATGTATCAATACATGTAACACTTCTTTATCTACATGTACATGACATGCTGCGAATGATTATCAGTGAGGCTGTGAGTTCAGGAAGGTTATAGTTAGGTGCAGGTGCAGTGTTATCAGGTTAATGTATGTATCAATACATACCCTTAAAATTCTACATGTATATGACGTGCTGCGAATGATTATCAGTGTGGCTGTGGGTTCAGAAAGGTTCTAGCTAGGTGCATGTGTAGTGTTATCAGGCTAATGTATCAATACATGTAACACTTCTTATCTTCATGTATATGACGTACTGCGAATGATTATCGGTGTGGCTGTGAGTTCAGAAAGGTTATAAAAAGGTGCATGTGCAGTGTTATCAGGCTTATGTATGTATCAATACATGAAACACTTCTATATCTACATGTATATGACGTGCTGCGTATGATTATCAGTGTGGCTGTGGGTTCAGGAAGGTTAGAGCTAGGTGCATGTGTAGTGTTATCAGGCTAATGTATCAATACATGTAACACTTCTTTATCTTCATGTACATGACATGCTGCGATAGATTATCAGTGAGGCTGTGAGTTCAGGAAGGTTATAGTAAGGTGCAGATGCAGTGTTATCAGGCTTATGTATGAATCAATACATGTAACACTTCTATATCTACATGTATATGACGTGCTGCGAATGATTATCAGTTTGGCTGTGAGTTCAGGAAGGTTATAGTTAGTTGCATCTGCAGTGTTATCAGGCCTATGTTTGTATCAATACATGAAACACTTCTATATCTACATGTATATGACGTGCTGCGAATGATTATCAGTGTGGCTGTGAGTTCAGGAAGGTTCTAGTTAAGTGCATGTGCAGTGTTATCAGGCTTATGTTTGTATCATTACATGAAACACTTCTATATCTACATGTATATGACGTGCAGCTAATGATTATCAGTGTGGCTGTGAGTTCAGGAAGGTTATAGTAAGGTGCATGTGCAGTGTTATCAGGCTAATGTTTGTATCAATACATGTAACACTTCTATATCTACATGTATATGACGTGCTGCAAATAATTATCAGTGTGGCTGTGAGTTCAGGAAGGTTATTATTAGGTGCATGTGCAGTGTTATTAGGCTAATGTTTGTATCAATACATGTAACACTTCTATATCTACATGTAAATGACGTGCTGCGAATGATTATCAGTGAAGCTGTGAGTTCAGGAAGGTTATAGTTAGGTGCTTGTGCAGTGTTATCAGGCTTATGTATGTATCAATACATGTAACACTTCTATATCTACATGTACATGACGTGCTGCGAATGATTATCAGTGTGGCTGTGAGTTCAGGAAGGTTATAGTTAGGTGCATGTGCAGTGTTATCAGGCTAATGTATGTATCAATACATGTAACACTTCTATATCTACATGTATATGACGTGCTGCGAATGATTATCAGTGTGGCTGTGAGTTCAGGAAGGTTATTATTAGGTGCATGTGCAGTGTAACAGGCTAATGTATGTATCAAAACATGTAACACTTCTATATCTACATGTATATGACGTGCTGTGAATGATAATTAGTGTGGCTGTGAGTTCAGGAAGGTTATAGTTAGGTGCATGTGCAGTGTTATCAGGCTTATGTATGTATCAATACATTTGCACTTCTATACCTACATGTATATGACGTGCTGCGAATGATTATCAGTGTGGCTGTTAGTTCAGGAAGGTTTTATTTAGGTGCATGTGCAGTGTTATCAGGCTAATGTTTGTATCAATACATGTAACACTTCTATATCTACATGTATATGACGTGCTGCGAATGATTATCAATGTGGCTGTGAGTTCAGGAAGGTTATAATTAGGTGCATTTGCAGTGTTATCAGGCTAATGTATCAATACATGTAACACTTCTTTATCTACATGTACATGACATGCTGCGAATGATTATCAGTGAGGCTGTGAGTTCAGGAAGGTTTAAGTTAGGTGCAGGTGCAGTGTTATCAGGTTATTGTATGTATCAATACATACCCTTATATTCCTACATGTATATGACGTGCTGCGAATGATTGTCAGTGTGGCTGTGAGTTAAGGAAGGTTATAGTTAGGTGCATGTGCAGTGTTTTCAGGCTTATGTATCAATACATGTAACACTTCTATATCTACATGTACATGACTCGCTGCGAATGATTATCAGTGTAGCTGTGAGTTCAGGAAGGTTATAGTTAAGTGCATGTGCAGTGTTAGCAGGTTAATGAATGTATCAATACATGTAACCCTTATATATCTACATGTATATGACGTGCTGCGAATGATTATCAGTGTGGCTGTGGGTTCAGGAAGGTTATAGCTAGGTGCATATTGTGTAGTGTTATCAGGCTAATGTATGTATCAATACATGAAACACTTTTATATCTACATGTATATGACGTGCTGCGAATGATTATCAGTGTGGCTGTGGGTTCAGGAAGGTTAGAGCTAGGTGCATGTGTAGTGTTAACAGGCTAATGTATCAATACATGTAACACTTCTTTATCTACATGTACATGAAATGCTGCGAATGATTATCAGTGAGGCTGTGAGTTCAGGAAGGTTATAGTTAGGTGCAGATGCAGTGTTATCAGGCTTATGTATGAATCAATACATGTAACACTTCTATATCTACATGTATATGACGTGCTGCGAATGATTATCAGTTTGGCTGTGAGTTCAGGAAGGTTATAGTTAGGTGCATCTGCAGTGTTATCAGACTTATGTATGTATCAATACAAGAAACACTTCTATATTTACATGTATATGACGTGCTGCAAATTATTATCAGTGTAGCTGTGAGTTCAGGAAGGTTATAGTTAGGTGCATGTGCAGAGTTATCAGGCTTATGTATGTATCAATACATGTAACACTTCTATATCTACATGTACATGACGTGCTGCGAATGATTATCAGTGTGGCTGTGAGTTCAGGAAGGTTATAGTTAGGTGCATGTGCAGTGTTATCAGGCTAATGTATGTATCAATAAATGTAACACTTCTATATCTACATGTATATGACGTGCTGCGAATGATTATCAGTGTGGCTGTAAGTTCAGGAAGGTTATAGTTAGGTGCATGTGCAGTGTTATCAGGCTAATGTATGTATCAATACATGTAACACTTCTATATCTACATGTATATGACGTGCTGCGAATGATTATCAGTGTGGCTGTGAGTTCAGGAAGGTTAAGTTAGGTGCATGTGCAGTGTAACAGGCTAATGTTTGTATCAATACATGTAACACTTCTATATCTACATGTAAATGACGTGCTGCGAATGATTATCAGTGAAGCTGTGAGTTCAGGAAGGTTATAGTTAGGTGCTTGTGCAGTGTTATCAGGCTTATGTATGTATCAATACATGTAACACTTCTATATCTACATGTACATGACGTGCTGCGAATGATTATCAGTGTGGCTGTGAGTTCAGGAAGGTTATAGTTAGGTGCATGTGCAGTGTTATCAGGCTAATGTATGTATCAATACATGTAACACTTCTATATCTACATGTATATGACGTGCTGCGAATGATTATCAGTGTGGCTGTGAGTTCAGGAAGGTTATAGTTAGGTGCATGTGCAGTGTTATCAGGCTAATGTATGTATCAATACATGTAACACTTCTATATCTACATGTATATGACGTGCTGCAAATAATTATCAGTGTGGCTGTGAGTTCAGGAAGGTTATTATTAGGTGCATGTGCAGTGTAACAGGCTAATGTATGTATCAAAACATGTAACACTTCTATATCTACATGTATATGACGTGCTGTGAATGATAATTAGTGTGGCTGTGAGTTCAGGAAGGTTATAGTTAGGTGCATGTGCAGTGTTATCAGGCTTATGTATGTATCAATACATTTGCACTTCTATACCTACATGTATATGACGTGCTGCGAATGATTATCAGTGTGGCTGTTAGTTCAGGAAGGTTATATTTAGGTGCATGTGCAGTGTTATCAGGCTAATGATTGTATCAATACATGTAACACTTCTATATCTACATGTATATGACGTGCTGCGAATGATTATCAATGTGGCTGTGAGTTCAGGAAGGTTATAGTTAGGTGCATTTTCAGTGTTATCGGGCTAATGTATCAATACATGTAACACTTCTTTATCTACATGTACATGACATGCTGCGAATGATTATCAGTGAGGCTGTGAGTTCAGGAAGGTTTAAGTAAGGTGCAGGTGCAGTGTTATCAGGTTAATGTATGTATCAATACATACCCTTATATATCTACATGTATATGACGTGCTGCGAATGATTATCAGTGTGGCTGTGGGTTCAGAAATGTTATAGCTAGGTGCATGTGTAGTGTTATCAGGCTAATGTATCAATACATGAAACACTTCTTATCTTCATGTATATGACGTACTGCGAATGATTATCGGTGTGGCTGTGAGTTCAGAAAGGTTATAGTTAGGTGCATGTGCAGTGTTATTAGGCTTATGTATGTATCAATACATGTAACACTTCTATATCTACTTGTATATGACGTGCTGCGAATGATTATCAGTTTGGCTGTGAGTTCAGGAAGGTTATAGTTAGGTGCATGTGTAGTGTTATCAGTCTTATGAATGTATAATTCATGAAACACTTCTATATCTACATGTATATGACGTGCTGCGAATGATTATCAGAGTGGCTTTTAGTTCAGGAAGGTTATAGTTAGGTGCATGTGCAGTGTTATCAGGCTCATGTATGTATCAATACATGAAACACTTCTATATCTACATGTATATGACGTGCTGCGAATGATTATAAGTGTGGCTGTGAGTTCAGGAAGGTTATAGTTAGGTGCATGTGCAGTGTTATCAGGCTTATGTATGTATCAATACATGTAACACTTCTATATCTACATGTACATGACGTGCTGCGAATGATTATCAGTGTGGCTGTGAGTTCAGGAAGGTTATTGTTAGGTGAATATGCAGTGTTATCAGGCTTATGGTTGTATCAATACATGAAACACTTCTATATCTACATGTATATGACGTGCTGCGAATGATTATCAGTTTGGCTGTGAGTTCAGGAAGGTTATAGTTAGGTGCATCTGCAGTGTTATCAGGCTTATGCATGTATCAATACATGAAACACTTCTATATCTACATGTATTTGACGTGCTGCGAAGATTTTAAGTGTAGCTGTGAGTTCAGGAAGGTTATAGTTAGGTGCTTCTGCAGTGTTATCAGGCTTATGTATGTATCAATACATGTAACACTTCTATATCTACATGTAATGACGTGCTGCGAATGATTATCAGTGTGGCTGTGAGTTCAGGAAGGTTCTAGTTAAGTGCATGTGCAGTGTTATCAGGCTTATGTTTGTATCATTACATGAAACACTTCTATATCTACATGTATATGACGTGCAGCTAATGATTATCAGTGTGGCTGTGAGTTCAGGAAGGTTATAGTAAGGTGCATGTGCAGTGTTATCAGGCTAATGTTTGTATCAATACATGTTACACTTCTATATCTACATGTATATGACGTGCTGCAGATGATTATCAGTGTGGTTTATAGTTCAGGAAGGTTATAGTTAGGTGCAGTGTTATCAGGCTTATGTATGTATCAAAACATGTAACACTTCTATATCTACATGTACATGACGTGCTGCGAATGATTATCAGTGTGGCTGTGGGTTCAGGAAGGTTATTGCTAGGTGTATGTGCAGTGTTATCAGGCATATGTATTTATACATGTAACACTACTATATCTACATGTATATGACGTGCTGCGAATGATTATCAGTGTGGCTGTGAGTTCAGAAAGGTTATAGTTAGGTGCATGTGCAGTGTTATCAGGCTAATGTATCAATACATGTAACACTTCTATATCTTCATGTACATTACGTGCTGCGAATGATTATCAGGGTAGCTGTGAGTTCAGGAAGGTTATAGTTAAGTGCATGTGCAGTGTTAGCAGGTTAATGTATGTATCAATACATGTAACCCTTATATATCTACATGTATATGACGTGCTGCGAATGATAATCAGTGTGGCTGTGGGTTCAGGAAGGTTATAGCTAGGTGCATGTGTAGTGTTATCAGGCTAATGTATGGATCAATACATGAAACACTTCTATATCTACATGTATATGACGTGCTGCGGATGATTATCAGTGTGGCTGTAGGTTCAGGAAGGTTAGAGCTAGGTGTGTGTGTAGTGTTATCAGGCTAATGTATCAATACATGTAACACTTCTTTATCTACATGTACATGACATGCTGCGAATGATTATCAGTGAGGCTGTGAGTTCAGGAAGGTTATAGTTAGGTGCAGGTGCAGTGTTATCAGGTTAATGTATGTATCAATACATACCCTTAAAATTCTACATGTATATGACGTGCTGCGAATGATTATCAGTGTGGCTGTGGGTTCAGAAAGGTTCTAGCTAGGTGCATGTGTAGTGTTATCAGGCTAATGTATCAATACATGTAACACTTCTTATCTTCATGTATATGACGTACTGCGAATGATTATCGGTGTGGCTGTGAGTTCAGAAAGGTTATAAAAAGGTGCATGTGCAGTGTTATCAGGCTTATGTATGTATCAATACATGAAACACTTCTATATCTACATGTATATGACGTGCTGCGTATGATTATCAGTGTGGCTGTGGGTTCAGGAAGGTTAGAGCTAGGTGCATGTGTAGTGTTATCAGGCTAATGTATCAATACATGTAACACTTCTTTATCTTCATGTACATGACATGCTGCGATAGATTATCAGTGAGGCTGTGAGTTCAGGAAGGTTATAGTAAGGTGCAGATGCAGTGTTATCAGGCTTATGTATGAATCAATACATGTAACACTTCTATATCTACATGTATATGACGTGCTGCGAATGATTATCAGTTTGGCTGTGAGTTCAGGAAGGTTATAGTTAGTTGCATCTGCAGTGTTATCAGGCCTATGTTTGTATCAATACATGAAACACTTCTATATCTACATGTATATGACGTGCTGCGAATGATTATCAGTGTGGCTGTGAGTTCAGGAAGGTTCTAGTTAAGTGCATGTGCAGTGTTATCAGGCTTATGTTTGTATCATTACATGAAACACTTCTATATCTACATGTATATGACGTGCAGCTAATGATTATCAGTGTGGCTGTGAGTTCAGGAAGGTTATAGTAAGGTGCATGTGCAGTGTTATCAGGCTAATGTTTGTATCAATACATGTTACACTTCTATATCTACATGTATATGACGTGCTGCAGATGATTATCAGTGTGGTTTATAGTTCAGGAAGGTTATAGTTAGGTGCAGTGTTATCAGGCTTATGTATGTATCAAAACATGTAACACTTCTATATCTACATGTACATGACGTGCTGCGAATGATTATCAGTGTGGCTGTGGGTTCAGGAAGGTTATTGCTAGGTGTATGTGCAGTGTTATCAGGCATATGTATTTATACATGTAACACTACTATATCTACATGTATATGACGTGCTGCGAATGATTATCAGTGTGGCTGTGAGTTCAGAAAGGTTATAGTTAGGTGCATGTGCAGTGTTATCAGGCTAATGTATCAATACATGTAACACTTCTATATCTTCATGTACATTACGTGCTGCGAATGATTATCAGGGTAGCTGTGAGTTCAGGAAGGTTATAGTTAAGTGCATGTGCAGTGTTAGCAGGTTAATGTATGTATCAATACATGTAACCCTTATATATCTACATGTATATGACGTGCTGCGAATGATAATCAGTGTGGCTGTGGGTTCAGGAAGGTTATAGCTAGGTGCATGTGTAGTGTTATCAGGCTAATGTATGGATCAATACATGAAACACTTCTATATCTACATGTATATGACGTGCTGCGGATGATTATCAGTGTGGCTGTAGGTTCAGGAAGGTTAGAGCTAGGTGTGTGTGTAGTGTTATCAGGCTAATGTATCAATACATGTAACACTTCTTTATCTACATGTACATGACATGCTGCGAATGATTATCAGTGAGGCTGTGAGTTCAGGAAGGTTATAGTTAGGTGCAGGTGCAGTGTTATCAGGTTAATGTATGTATCAATACATACCCTTAAATATCTACATGTATATGACGTGCTGCGAATGATTATCAGTGTGGCTGTGGGTTCAGAAAGGTTCTAGCTAGGTGCATGTGTAGTGTTATCAGGCTAATGTATCAATACATGTAACACTTCTTATCTTCATGTATATGACGTACTGCGAATGATTATCGGTGTGGCTGTGAGTTCAGAAAGGTTATAAAAAGGTGCATGTGCAGTGTTATCAGGCTTATGTATGTATCAATACATGAAACACTTCTATATCTACATGTATATGACGTGCTGCGTATGATTATCAGTGTGGCTGTGGGTTCAGGAAGGTTAGAGCTAGGTGCATGTGTAGTGTTATCAGGCTAATGTATCAATACATGTAACACTTCTTTATCTTCATGTACATGACATGCTGCGATAGATTATCAGTGAGGCTGTGAGTTCAGGAAGGTTATAGTAAGGTGCAGATGCAGTGTTATCAGGCTTATGTATGAATCAATACATGTAACACTTCTATATCTACATGTATATGACGTGCTGCGAATGATTATCAGTTTGGCTGTGAGTTCAGGAAGGTTATAGTTAGTTGCATCTGCAGTGTTATCAGGCCTATGTTTGTATCAATACATGAAACACTTCTATATCTACATGTATATGACGTGCTGCGAATGATTATCAGTGAAGCTGTGAGTTCAGGAAGGTTATAGTTAGGTGCTTGTGCAGTGTTATCAGGCTTATGTATGTATCAATACATGTAACACTTCTATATCTACATGTACATGACGTGCTGCGAATGATTATCAGTGTGGCTGTGAGTTCAGGAAGGTTATAGTTAGGTGCATGTGCAGTGTTATCAGGCTAATGTATGTATCAATACATGTAACACTTCTATATCTACATGTATATGACGTGCTGCGAATGATAATCAGTGTGGCTGTGAGTTCAGGAAGGTTATAGTTAGGTGCATGTGCAGTGTTATCAGGCTAATGTATGTATAAATACATGTAACACTTCTATATCTACATGTATATGACGTGCTGCAAATGATTATCAGTGTGGATGTGAGTTCAGGAAGGTTATTATTAGGTGCATGTGCAGTGTAACAGGCTAATGTATGTATCAAAACATGTAACACTTCTATATCTACATGTATATGACGTGCTGTGAATGATTATTAGTGTAGCTGTGAGTTCAGGAAGGTTATAGTTAGGTGCATGTGCAGTGTTATCAGGCTTATGTATGTATCAATACATTTGCACTTCTATACCTACATGTATATGACGTGCTGCGAATGATTATCAGTGTGGCTGTTAGTTCAGGAAGGTTATATTTAGGTGCATGTGCAGTGTTATCAGGCTAATGTTTGTATTAATACATGTAACACTTCTATATCTACATGTATATGACGTGCTGCGAATGATTATCAGTGTGGCTGTGAGTTCAGGAAGGTTATAGTTAGGTGCATTTGCAGTGTTATCAGGCTAATGTATCAATACATGTAACACTTCTTTATCTACATGTACATGACATGCTGCGAATGATTATCAGTGAGGCTGTGAGTTCAGGAAGGTTTAAGTTAGGTGCAGGTGCAGTGTTATCAGCTTAATGTATGTATCAATACATACCCTTATATATCTACATGTATATGACGTGCTGCGAATGATTATCAGTGTGGCTGTGGGTTCAGAAAGGTTACAGCTAGGTGCATGTGTAGTGTTATCAGGCTAATGTATCAATACATGTAACACTTCTTATCTTCATGTATATGACGTACTGCGAATGATTATCGGTGTGGCTGTGAGTTCAGAAAGGTTATAGTTAGGTGCATGTGTAGTGTTATCAGGCTTATGTATGTATCAATACATGTCACACTTCTATATCTACTTGTATATGACGTGCTGCGAATGATTATCAGTGTGGCTGTGAGTTCAGGAAGGTTATAGTTAGGTGCATGTGTAGTGTTATCAGGCTTATGAATGTATCAATACATGAAACACTTCTATATCTACATGTATATGACGTGCTGCGAATGATTATCAGAGTGGCTGTGAGTTCAGGAAGGTTATAGTTAGGTGCATGTGCAGTGTTATCAGGCTTATGTATGTATCAATACATGAACCACTTCTATATCTACATTTATATGACGTGCTGCGAATGATTATCAGTGTGGCTGTGAGTTCAGGAAGGTTATAGTTAGGTGCATGTGCAGTGTTATCAGGCTTATGTATGTATCAATACATGTAACACTTCTATATCTACATGTACATGACGTGCTGCGAATGATTATCAATGTGGCTGTGAGTTCAGGAAGGTTATTGTTAGGTGAATGTGCAGTGTTATCAGGCTTATGTTTGTATCAATACATGAAACACTTCTATATCTACATGTATATGACGTGCTGCGAATGATTATCAGTTTGGCTGTGAGTTCAGGAAGGTTAAAGTTAGGTGCATCTGCAGTGTTATCAGGCTTATGCATGTATCAATACATGAAACACTTCTATATCTACATGTATATGACGTGCTGCTAATGATTATCAGTGTGGCTGTGAGTTCAGGAAGGTTATAGTAAGGTGCATGTGCAGTGTTGTCAGGCTAATGTTTGTATCAATACATGTTACACTTCTATATCTACATGTATATGACGTCCTGCGGATGAATATCAGTGTGGTTTATAGTTCAGGAAGGTTAAAGTTAGGTGCAGTGTTATCAGGCGTATGTATGTATCAAAACATGTAACACTTCTATATCTACATGTACATGACATGCTGCGAATGATTATCAGTGTGGCTGTATGTTCAGGAAGGTTATAGCTATGTGTATGTGCAGTGTTATCAGGCTAATGTATTAATACATGTAACACTACTATATCTACATGTATATGACGTGCTGCGAATGATTATCAGTGTGGGTGTGAGTTCAGGAAGGTTATAGTTAGGTGCATGTGCAGAGTTATCAGGCTCATGTATCAATACAAGAAACACTTCTATATCTTAATGTATATGACGTGCTGCGAATGATTATCAGTGTGGCTGTGAGTTCAGGAAGGTTATAGTTAGGTGCATGCGCAGTGTTATCAGGCTAATGTATGTATCAATACATGTTACACTTCTATATCTACATGTATATGACGTGCTGCGAATGATTATCAGTGTGGCTGTGAGTTCAGGAAGGTTAAGTTAGGTGCATGTGCAGTGTAACAGGCTAATGTATGTATCAAAACATGTAACACTTCTATATCTACATGTATATGACGTGCTGTGAATGATTATTAGTGTGGCTGTGAGTTCAGGAACGTTATAGTTAGGTGCATGTGCAGTGTTATCAGGCTTATGTATGTATCAATACATTTGCACTTCTATACTTACATGTATATGACGTGCTGCGAATGATTATCAGTGTGGCTGTTAGTTCAGGAAGGTTATATTAAGGTGCATGTGCAGTGTTATCAGGCTAATGTTTGTATCAATACATGTAACACTTCTATATCTACATGTAAATGACGTGCTGCGAATGATTATCAGTGAAGCTGTGAGTTCAGGAAGGTTATAGTTAGGTGCTTGTGCAGTGTTATCAGGCTTATGTATGTATCAATACATGTAACACTTCTATATCTACATGTACATGACGTGCTGCGAATGATTATCAGTGTGGCTGTGAGTTCAGGAAGGTTATAGTTAGGTGCATGTGCAGTGTTATCAGGCTAATGTATGTATCAATACATATAACACTTCTATATCTACATGTATATGACGTGCTGCGAATGATTATCAGTGTGGCTGTGAGTTCAGGAAGGTTATTATTAGGTGCATGTGCAGTGTAACAGGCTAATGTATGTATCAAAACATGTAACACTTCTATATCTACATGTATATGACGTGCTGTGAATGATAATTAGTGTGGCTGTGAGTTCAGGAAGGTTATAGTGAGGTGCATGTGCAGTGTTATCAGGCTTATGTATGTATCAATACATTTGCACTTCTATACCTACATGTATATGACGTGCTGCGAATGATTATCAGTGTGGCTGTTAGTTCAGGAAGGTTTTATTTAGGTGCATGTGCAGTGTTATCAGGCTAATGTTTGTATCAATACATGTAACACTTCTATATCTACATGTATATGACGTGCTGCGAATGATTATCAATGTGGCTGTGAGTTCAGGAAGGTTATAATTAGGTGCATTTGCAGTGTTATCAGGCTAATGTATCAATACATGTAACACTTCTTTATCTACATGTACATGACATGCTGCGAATGATTATCAGTGAGGCTGTGAGTTCAGGAAGGTTTAAGTTAGGTGCAGGTGCAGTGTTATCAGGTTATTGTATGTATCAATACATACCCTTATATTCCTACATGTATATGACGTGCTGCGAATGATTGTCAGTGTGGCTGTGAGTTAAGGAAGGTTATAGTTAGGTGCATGTGCAGTGTTATCAGGCTAATGTATCAATACATGTAACACTTCTATATCTACATGTACATGACTCGCTGCGAATGATAATCAGTGTAGCTGTGAGTTCAGGAAGGTTATAGTTAAGTGCATGTGCAGTGTTAGCAGATTAATGTATGTATCAATACATGTAACCCTTATATATCTACATGTATATGACGTGCTGCGAATGATTATCAGTGTGGCTGTGGGTTCAGGAAGGTTATAGCTAGGTGCATATTGTGTAGTGTTATCAGGCTAATGTATGTATCAATACATGAAACACTTCTATATCTACATGTATATGACGTGCTGCGAATGATTATCAGTGTGGCTGTGGGTTCAGGAAGGTTAGAGCTAGGTGCATGTGTAGTGTTATCAGGCTAATGTATCAATACATGTAACACTTCTTTATCTACATGTACATGAAATGCTGCGAATGATTATCAGTGAGGCTGTGAGTTCAGGAAGGTTATAGTTAGGTGCAGATGCAGTGTTATCAGGCTTATGTATGAATCAATACATGTAACACTTCTATATCTACATGTATATGACGTGCTGCGAATGATTATCAGTTTGGCTGTGAGTTCAGGAAGGTTATAGTTAGGTGCATCTGCAGTGTTATCAGACTTATGTATGTATCAATACATGAAACACTTCTATATCTACATGTATATGACGTGCTGCGAATGATTATCAGTGTAGCTGTGAGTTCAGGAAGGTTATAGTTAGGTGCATGTGCAGTGTTATCAGGCTTATGTATGTATCAATACATGTAACACTTCTATATCTACATGTACATGACGTGCTGCGAATGATTATCAGTGTGGCTGTGAGTTCAGTAAGGTTATAGTTAGGTGCATGTGCAGTGTTATCAGGCTAATGTATGTATCAATACATGTAACACTTCTATATCTACATGTATATGACGTGCTGCGAATGATTATCAGTGTGGCTGTAAGTTCAGGAAGGTTACAGTTAGGTGCATGTGCAGTGTTATCAGGCTAATGTATGTATCAATACATGTAACACTTCAATATCTACATGTATATGACGTGCTGCGAATGATTATCAGTGTGGCTGTGAGTTCAGGAAGGTTAAGTTAGGTGCATGTGCAGTGTAACAGGCTAATGTATGTATCAAAACATGTAACACTTCTATATCTACATGTATATGACGTGCTGTGAATGATTATTAGTGTGGCTGTGAGTTCAGGAAGGTTATAGTTAGGTGCATGTGCATTGTTTTCAGGCTTATGTATGTATCAATACATTTGCACTTCTATACCTTCATGTATATGACGTGCTGCGAATGATTATCAGTGTGGCTGTTAGTTCAGGAAGGTTATATTTAGGTGCATGTGCAGTGTTATCAGGCTCATGTTTGTATCAATACATGTAACACTTCTATATCTACATGTAAATGACGTGCTGCGAATGATTATCAGTGTGGCTGTGAGTTCAGGAAGGTTATAGTTGGGTGCATTTGCAGTGTTTTCAGGCTAATGTATCAACACATGTAACACTTCTTTATCTACATGTACATGACATGCTGCGAGTGATTATCAGTGAGGCTGTGAGTTCAGGAAGGTTTTAGTTAGGTGCAGGTGCAGTGTTATCAGGTTAATGTATGTATCAATACATACCCTTATATATCTACATGTATATGACGTGCTGCGAATGATAATCAGTGTGGCTGTGGGTTCAGAAAGGTTATAGCAAGGTGCATGTGTAGTGTTATCAGGCTAATGTATCAATACAAGTAACACTTCTTATCTTCATGTATATGACGTACTGCGAATGATTATTGGTGTAGCTGTGAGTTCAGAAAGGTTATAGTTAGGTGCATGTGCAGTGTTATCAGGCTTATGTAAGTATCAATACATGTAACACTTCTATATCTACTTGTATATGACGTGCTGCGAATGATTATCAGTGTAGCTGTGAGTTCAGGAAGGTAATAGTTAGGTGCATGTGTAGTGTTATCAGGCTTATGAATGTATCAATACATGAAACACTTCTATATCTACATGTATATGACGTGCTGCGAATGATAATCAGAGTGGCTGTGAGTTCAGGAAGGTTATAGTTAGGTGCATGTGCAGTGTTATCAGGCTTATGTATGTATCAATACATGAAACACTTCTATATCTACATGTTTATGACGTGCTGCGAATGATTATCAGTGTGGCTGTGAGTTCAGGAAGGTTATAGTTAGGTGCATGTGCAGTGTTATCAGGCTTATGTATGTATCAATACATGTAACACTTCTATATCTACATGTACATGACGTGCTGCGAATGATTATCAATGTAGCTGTGAGTTCAGGAAGGTTATTGTTAGGTGAATGTGCAGTGTTATCAGGCTTATGTTTGTATCAATACATGAAACACTTCTATATCTACATGTATATGACGTGCTGCGAATGATTATCAGTTTGGCTGTTAGTTCAGGAAGGTTATAGTTAGGTGCATCTGCAGTGTTATCAGGCTTATGCATGTATCAATACATGAATAACGTCTATATCTACATGTATTTGACGTGCTGCGAATGATTTTAAGTGTAGCTGTGAGTTCAGGATGGTTAAAGTTAGGTGCTTGTGCAGTGTTATCAGGCTAATGTATGTATCAATAAATGTAACACTTCTATATCTACATGTATATGACGTGCTGCGAATGATTATCAGTGTGGCTGTGAGTTCAGGAAGGTTAAGTTAGGTGCATGTGCAGTGTAACAGGCTAATGTTTGTATCAATACATGTAACACTTCTATATCTACATGTAAATGACGTGCTGCGAATGATTATCAGTGAAGCTGTGAGTTCAGGAAGGTTATAGTTAGGTGCTTGTGCAGTGTTATCAGGCTTATGTATGTATCAATACATGTAACACTTCTATATCTACATGTACATGACGTGCTGCGAATGATTATCAGTGTGGCTGTGAGTTCAGGAAGGTTATAGTTAGGTGCATGTGCAGTGTTATCAGGCTAATGTATGTATCAATACATGTAACACTTCTATATCTACATGTATATGACGTGCTGCGAATGATTATCAGTGTGGCTGTGAGTTCAGGAAGGTTATAGTTAGGTGCATGTGCAGTGTTATCAGGCTAATGTATGTATCAATACATGTAACACTTCTATATCTACATGTATATGACGTGCTGCAAATAATTATCAGTGTGGCTGTGAGTTCAGGAAGGTTATTATTAGGTGCATGTGCAGTGTAACAGGCTAATGTATGTATCAAAACATGTAACACTTCTATATCTACATGTATATGACGTGCTGTGAATGATAATTAGTGTGGCTGTGAGTTCAGGAAGGTTATAGTTAGGTGCATGTGCAGTGTTATCAGGCTTATGTATGTATCAATACATTTGCACTTCTATACCTACATGTATATGACGTGCTGCGAATGATTATCAATGTGGCTGTGAGTTCAGGAAGGTTATAGTTAGGTGCATTTTCAGTGTTATCGGGCTAATGTATCAATACATGTAACACTTCTTTATCTACATGATTGATTGATTGATTGATTGATTGGATCTTTATTGACAACGGGTCAGCGACCCACTAGTGCAATACAATATACTTACAGCTTACAATACAATACAATGAAACAAGTCACACTAGACTAGTGTTATAACCTAAAGTAACAAGAGAAATGTAAGAAAACATGACATGCTGCGAATGATTATCAGTGAGGCTGTGAGTTCAGGAAGGTTTAAGTAAGGTGCAGGTGCAGTGTTATCAGGTTAATGTATGTATCAATACATACCCTTATATATCTACATGTATATGACGTGCTGCGAATGATTATCAGTGTGGCTGTGGGTTCAGAAATGTTATAGCTAGGTGCATGTGTAGTGTTATCAGGCTAATGTATCAATACATGAAACACTTCTTATCTTCATGTATATGACGTACTGCGAATGATTATCGGTGTGGCTGTGAGTTCAGAAAGGTTATAGTTAGGTGCATGTGCAGTGTTATTAGGCTTATGTATGTATCAATACATGTAACACTTCTATATCTACTTGTATATGACGTGCTGCGAATGATTATCAGTGTGGCTGTGAGTTCAGGAAGGTTATAGTTAGGTGCATGTGTAGTGTTATCAGTCTTATGAATGTATAATTCATGAAACACTTCTATATCTACATGTATATGACGTGCTGCGAATGATTATCAGAGTGGCTTTTAGTTCAGGAAGGTTATAGTTAGGTGCATGTGCAGTGTTATCAGGCTCATGTATGTATCAATACATGAAACACTTCTATATCTACATGTATATGACGTGCTGCGAATGATTATAAGTGTGGCTGTGAGTTCAGGAAGGTTATAGTTAGGTGCATGTGCAGTGTTATCAGGCTTATGGTTGTATCAATACATGAAACACTTCTATATCTACATGTATATGACGTGCTGCGAATGATTATCAGTTTGGCTGTGAGTTCAGGAAGGTTATAGTTAGGTGCATCTGCAGTGTTATCAGGCTTATGCATGTATCAATACATAAAACACTTCTATATCTACATGTATTTGACGTGCTGCGAATGATTTTAAGTGTAGCTGTGAGTTCAGGAAGGTTATAGTTAGGTGCTTGTGCAGTGTTATCAGGCTTATGTATGTATCAATACATGTAACACTTCTATATCTACATGTACATGACGTGCTGCGAATGATTATCAGTGTGGCTGTGAGTTCAGGAAGGTTCTAGTTAAGTGCATGTGCAGTGTTATCAGGCTTATGTTTGTATCATTACATGAAACACTTCTATATCTACATGTATATGACGTGCAGCTAATGATTATCAGTGTGGCTGTGAGTTCAGGAAGGTTATAGTAAGGTGCATGTGCAGTGTTATCAGGCTAATGTTTGTATCAATACATGTTACACTTCTATATCTACATGTATATGACGTGCTGCAGATGATTATCAGTGTGGTTTATAGTTCAGGAAGGTTATAGTTAGGTGCAGTGTTATCAGGCTTATGTATGTATCAAAACATGTAACACTTCTATATCTACATGTACATGACGTGCTGCGAATGATTATCAGTGTGGCTGTGGGTTCAGGAAGGTTATTGCTAGGTGTATGTGCAGTGTTATCAGGCATATGTATTTATACATGTAACACTACTATATCTACATGTATATGACGTGCTGCGAATGATTATCAGTGTGGCTGTGAGTTCAGAAAGGTTATAGTTAGGTGCATGTGCAGTGTTATCAGGCTAATGTATCAATACATGTAACACTTCTATATCTACATGTTCATTACGTGCTGCGAATGATTATCAGGGTAGCTGTGAGTTCAGGAAGGTTATAGTTAAGTGCATGTGCAGTGTTAGCAGGTTAATGTATGTATCAATACATGTAACCCTTATATATCTACATGTATATGACGTGCTGCGAATGATAATCAGTGTGGCTGTGGGTTCAGGAAGGTTATAGCTAGGTGCATGTGTAGTGTTATGAGGCTTATGTATGGATCAATACATGAAACACTTCTATATCTACATGTATATGACGTGCTGCGAATGATTATCAGTGTGGCTGTAGGTTCAGGAAGGTTAGAGCTAGGTGTGTGTGTAGTGTTATCAGGCTAATGTATCAATACATGTAACACTTCTTTATCTTCATGTACATGACATGCTGCGAATGATTATCAGTGAGGCTGTGAGTTCAGGAAGGTTATAGTTAGGTGCAGGTGCAGTGTTATCAGGTAAATGTATGTATCAATACATACCCTTAAATATCTACATGTATATGACGTGCTGCGAATGATTATCAGTGTGGCTGTGGGTTCAGAAAGGTTCTAGCTAGGTGCATGTGTAGTGTTATAAGGCTAATGTATCAATACATGTAACACTTCTTATCTTCATGTATATGACGTACTGCGAATGATTATCGGTGTGGCTGTGAGTTCAGAAAGGTTATAGTTAGGTGCATGTGCAGTGTTATCAGGCTTATGTATGTATCAATACATGTAACACTTCTATATCTACTTGTATATGACGTGCTGCGAATGATTATCAGTGTGGCTGTGAGTTCAGGAAGGTTATAGTTAGGTGCATGTGTAGTGTTATCAGGCTTATGAATGTATCAATACATGAAACACTTCTATATCTACATGCATATGACGTGCTGCGAATGATTATCAGAGTGGCTGTGAGTTCAGGAAGGTTATAGTTAGGTGCATGTGCAGTGTTATCAGGCTTATGTATGTATCAATACATGTAACACTTCTATATCTACTTGTATATGACGTGCTGCGACTGATTATCAGTGTGGCTGTGAGTTCAGGAAGGTTATAGTTAGGTGCATGTGCAGTGTTATCAGGCTTATGTATGTATCAATACATGTAACACTTCTATATCTACATGTACATGACGTGCTGCGAATGATTATCAATGTGGCTGTGAGTTCAGGAAGGTTATTGTTAGGTGCATGTGCAGTGTTATCAGGCTTATGTTTGTATCAATACATGAAACACTTTTATATCTACATGTTTATGACGTGCTGCGAATGATTATCAGTTTGGCTGTGAGTTCAGGAAGGTTATAGTTAGGTGCATCTGCAGTGTTATCAGGCTTATGCATGTATCAATACATGAAACACTTCTATATCTACATGTATTTGACGTGCTGCGAATGATTTTTAGTGTAGCTGTGAGTTCAGGAAGGTTATAGTTAGGTGCTTGTGCAGTGTTATCAGGCTTATGTATGTATCAATACATGTCACACTTCTATATCTACATGTACATGACGTGCTGCGAATGATTATCAGTGTGGCTGTGAGTTCAGGAAGGTTCTAGTTAAGTGCATGTGCAGTGTTATCAGGCTTATGTTTGTATCATTACATGAAACACTTCTATATCTACATGTATTTGACGTGCTGCTAATGATTATCTGTGTGGCTGTGAGTTCAGGAAGGTTATAGTAAGGTGCATGTGCAGTGTTATCAGGCTTATGTTTGTATCAATACATGTTACACATCTATATCTACATGTATATGACGTGCTGCGGATGATTATCAGTGTGGTTTATAGTTCAGGAAGGTTATAGTTAGGTGCAGTGTTATCAGGCTTATGTATGTATCAAAACATGTAACACTTCTATATCTACAAGTACATGACGTGCTGCGAATGATTATCAGTGTGGCTGTGGGTTCAGGAAGGTTATAGCTAGGTGTATGTGCAGTGTTATCAGGCTAATGTATTAATACATGTAACACTACTATATCTACATGTATATGACGTGCTGCGAATGATTATCAGTGTGGCTGTGAGTTCAGGAAGGTTATAGTTAGGTGCATGTGCAGAGTTATCAGGCTTATGTATCAATACAAGAAACACTTCTATATCTTCATGTATATGACGTGCTGCGAATGATTATCAGTGTGGCTGTGAGTTCAGGAAGGTTATAGTTAGGTGCATTTGCAGTGTTATCAGGCTTATGTATAAATACATGTAACACTACTATATCTTCATGTATATGACGTGCTGCGAATGAATATCAGTGTGGCTGTGAGTTCAGGAAGGTTATAGTTAGATGCATGTGCAGTATTATCAGGCTTATGTTTGTATCAATACATGTTACACTTCTATATCTACATGTATATGACGTGCTGCGGATGATTATCAGTGTGGTTTTTAGTTCAGGAAGGTTATAGTTAGGTGCAGTGTTATCAGGCTTTTGTATGTTACAAAACATGTAACACTTCTATATCTACATGTACATGACGTGCTGCGAATGATTATCAGTGTGGCTGTGGGTTCAGGAAGGTAATAGCTAGGTGCATGTGCAGTGTTATCAGGCTTATGTATCAATACATGTAACACTTCTATATCTACATGTATATGACGTGCTGCGAATGATTATCAGTGTGGCTGTGAGTTCAGGAAGGTTATAGTTAGGTGCATGTGCAGAGTTATCAGGCTAATGTATCAATACAAGAAACACTTCTATATCTTTATGTTTATGACGTGCTGCGAATGATTATCAGTGTGGCTGTGAGTTCAGGAAGGTTTAAGTTAGGTGCAATCGCAGTGTTTTCAGGCTAATGTATCAATACATGTTACACTTCTATATCTACATGTATATGACGTGCTGCGAATGATTATCAGTGTGGCTGTGAGTTCAGGAAGGTTATAGTTAGGTGCATGTGCAGTGTTATCAGGCTAATGTATCAATACATGTAACACTTCTATATCTACATGTACATGACGTGCTGCGAATGATTATCAGTGTAGCTGTGAGTTCAGGAAGGTTAAAGTTAAGTGCATGTGCAGTGTTAGCAGGTTAATGTATGTATCAATACATGTAACCCTTATATATCTACATGTATATGACGTGCTGCGAATGATTATCAGTGTGGCTGTGGGTTCAGGAAGGTTATAGCTAGGTGCATATTGTGTAGTGTTATCAGGCTAATGTATGTATCAATACATGAAACACTTCTATATCTACATGTATATGACGTGCTGCGAATGATTATCAGTGTGGCTGTGGGTTCAGGAAGGTTAGAGCTAGGTGCATGTGTAGTGTTATCAGGCTTATGTATCAATACATGTTACACTTCTTTATCTACATGTACATGACATGCTGCGACTGATTATCAGTGAGGCTGTGAGTTCAGGAAGGTTATAGTTAGGTGCAGATGCAGTGTTATCAGGCTTATGTATGAATCAATACATGTAACACTTCTATATCTACATGTATATGACGTGCTGCGAATGATTATCAGTTTGGCTGTGAGTTCAGGAAGGTTATAGTAAGGTGCATCTGCAGTGTTATCAGGCTTATGTATGTATCAATACATGAAACACTTCTATATCTACATGTATATGACGTGCTGCGAATGATTATCAGTGTAGCTGTGAGTTCAGGAAGGTTATAGTTAGGGGCATGTGCAGTGTTATCAGGCTAATGTATGTATCAATACATGTAACACTTCTATATCTACATGTATATGACGTGCTGCGAATGATTATCAGTGTGGCTGTGAGTTCAGGAAGGTTATAGTTAGGTGCATGTGCAGTGTAACAGGCTAATGTATGTATCAAAACATGTAACACTTCTATATCTACATGTATATGACGTGCTGTGAATGATTATTAGTGTGGCTGTGATTTCAGGAAGGTTATAGTTAGGTGCATGTGCAGTGTTATCAGGCTTATGTATGTATCAATACATTTGCACTTCTATACCTACATGTATATGACGTGCTGCGAATGATTATCAGTGTGGCTGTTAGTTCAGGAAGGTTATTGTTAGGTGCATGTGCAGTGTTATCAGGCTAATGTTTGTATCAATACATGTAACACTTCTATATCTACATGTATATGACGTGCTGCGAATGATTATCAGTGTGGCTGTGAGTTCAGGAAGGTTATAGTTAGGTGCATTTGCAGTGTTATCAGGCTAATGTACCAATACATGTAACACTTCTATGTCTACATGTATATGACGTGCTGTGAATGATTATCAGTGTGGCTGTTAGTTCAGGAAGGTTATAGTTAGGTGCATGTGCAGTGTTATCAGGCTAATGTATCAATACATGTAACACTTCTATATCTTCATGTACATGACGTGCTGCGAATGATTATCAGTGTGGCTTTGAGTTCAGGAAGGTTATAGTTAGGTGCATGTGCAGTGTTATCAGGCTTATGTTTTGTATCATTACATGAAACAGTTCTATACCTACATGTATATGACGTGCTGCGAATGATTATCAGTGTGGCTGTGAATTTTTGGAAGGTTATAGTTAGGTGCATGTGTAGTGTTATCAGGCTAATGTATCAATACATGTAACACTTCTATATCTACATGTACATGACGTGCTGCGAATGATTATCAGTGTGGCTGTTAGTTCAGGAAGATTATAGTTAGGTGCATGTGCAGTGTTATCAGTCTTATGTATTAATACATGTCATAGGCGTGCGCAGGGGGGGGGGGCAGAGGGGGCGGCGGCCCCCCCATTAGGATAGGTGAGTTTTTTTTTTTAAATAGAATTTGGCCCACGGTATACCGTATACGCCTGCCGATCGTATAAGACGAGAGGAGTACCTATAGGCACCTTCCTTATATTAAATATATTCCTCAAACTGTCACTGTGGCTCCAACTGCCTTGCCCGTTTGACCCGTGGAAGAATAGGTCCAGAATAATGCCTGTCGTAATGGGCGACAAAAATGCTGACGCCTGACATAATGGTTCTTATCTTACCTGAAGTCCTGAATTGGAATGACGTTGGAATCAGCTTACCGGCCTCAACATCAACTGTTGCCTTACCGCCAAGATTTTGGCTGTGGGACTGACCACTTTCTTCACTTTGTAACAATTTGATATCACTGATATCCACAAATAATTGTGTGAAATGAACCTATTGAACAGAGAATCTGTACTCCTCCTAATACGCTTAAAGGGGTTTTCACCCGCTAGATTATTTTTTACCATATGATCTACTGCACCACACCAATCGATAATGAACCATTAAACATCGTGAGTTGAAACCTGTGAATTGTTATTAATTAATGAAATTTCTGGTTAACAGGCGCGGCGACTGTTGGTGTCAGCCGGCTTTTGGTGCGAGTGTACTCCATTGGACACCGCAAAGCAGACCGCGTTCATTGTGTATGCGTTGACTATTTCCCCTCCCAATACTACTCTCTCTCTCTCTCTCTCTCTCTCTCTCTCTCTCTCTCTCTCTCTCTCTCTCTCTCTCTCTCTCTCTCTCTCTCTCTCTCTCTCTCTCTCTCTCTCTCTCCCTGTCTCTCTCTCTCGTGGGTGTACGGGTGAAGCTTAGTTTTCCCATGTGCGTGCATTCTCGTGTATGGTGTGTAACTGTGTGTCTTGTACTGTGTCTGTTATCATAGCTATTGTTTGTGTATCAAACTCTCGTATTTTTACATGTCTAAGGTGGCGGTGTTTTGGTTGCTAACAGATGTTATTCTTAGTGTTTTGTTGTAATAAAATAAGTTTTAGAGATGCCTAGACGTGTGTTTTTTCTTTCTTTTAAATCAAAGTAATTTTAGTGAGTAGTAATACTCTGGTCCTCCGGTCTATCTAAATGCAAACCTCCGCGGGACCGAACATTTTGGTCCTCCGGGCCGGATCAGTGAAGGTATTTAAGTAAATAATCGTGGTGTGCGAGGTGCGAACACTCGACTCAACTCGGTTCGAGCGCACCATGGCAGTCGGGTTCGTGCAACAACAGGACGCATTCCACCACCCGCGGGAGCTACGTCATCTCTTCGACAGCCAGCCCTCTGCTGGTGTGCATGAAACTCGACAACGCGCGCCAGCCACCAGCACTACACTGTCTGCAGGTCACCAAGTGTACGTTCAACACACTGTCTGCAGGTAACCAAGTGTACGTTCAACACACTGTCTGCAGGTCACCAAGTGTACGTTCAACACACTGTCTGCAGGTCACCAAGTGTACGTTGAACACACTGTCTGCAGGTCACCAAGTGTAACCAAGTGTACGTTCAACACACTGTCTGCAGGTCACCAAGTGTACGTTCAACACACTGTCTGCAGGTCACCAAGTGAGCGTTCAACACACTGTCTGCAGGTCACCAAGTGTACGTTCAACACACTGTCTGCAGGTCACCAAGTGTACGTTCAACACACTGTCTGCAGGTCACCAAGTGTACGTTGAACACACTGTCTGCAGGTCACCAAGTGTACGTTGAACACACTGTCTGCAGGTCACCAAGTGTACATTCATTGCTGGATTATCTGGTAGCGTCTTCCAGCACAGTTTAGATTAATTTCTCAGTAATTTCTTTTTAAATAGTTTCCTGATAAGGATTATTCTAAATTATAACTTGGCGACTAGAAACCTATTTGATATGTTGGATTTATTCAAATCTCTGGTTCTGTTGATGAAACTGGAGCGGATTCGCATTGATAACAATGTGTTTCGACTGCATTACAAAGTGACCGTCTGCATTTTGCTCTGTTTTTCACTTCTTCTAACTTCGAAGCAATACTTTGGTGATCCAATCGACTGCATCACCAAGTCTGACGTACCAAAGGAAGCTTTGGACACTTATTGCTGGGTCTTCTCTACATTCACAGTCAAGAAGCACATCTATGGCAGTGTACAGCAGGGGGTAGCTCACCCGGGGGTGGGGCCCCACGTAGAGCAGAGGGATGAAATCATCTACCACAAGTACTACCAGTGGGTCTGCTTTGTGCTCTGTTTCCAAGCCATTCTCTTCTACATCCCGCGCTGTGTCTGGAAGAGTCTGGAGGGAGGCCTGGTTCGCATGCTGGCCTACGATATTCTCTAGCGTCCGCTCACCAACGACCATCCAGGCGTCTCAGAGATACACCTACTGTCTCCAGAGATACACCTACTGTCTCCAGAGATACACCTACTGTCTCCAGAGATACACCTACTGTCTCCAGAGATACACCTACTGTCTCCAGAGATACACCTACTGTCTCCAGGGATACACCTACTGTCTCCAGAGATACACCTACTGTCTCCAGAGATACACCTACTGTCTCCAGAGATACACCTACTGTCTCCAGAGAAACACCTACTGTCTCCAGGGATACACCTACTGTCTCCAGAGATACACCTACTGTCTCCAGAGATACACCTACTGTCTCCAGAGATACACCTACTGTCTCCAGAGATACACCTACTGTCTCCAGAGATACACCTACTGTCTCCAGGGATACACCTACTGTCTCCAGAGATACACCAACTGTCTCCAGAGATACACCTACTGTCTCCAGAGATACACCTACTGTCTCCAGGGATACACCTACTGTCTCCAGAGATACACCTACTGTCTCCAGAGATACACCTACTGTCTCCAGAGATACACCTACTGTCTCCAGAGATACACCTACTGTCTCCAGAGATACACCTACTGTCTCCAGAGATACACCTACTGTCTCCAGAGATACACCCACTGTCTCCGAACGGAACACAAGAGGAAACAAAAAAAAAGGCACAGCACAGCACAGCACATTACAGCACAGCACAGCACAGCACAGCACAGCACAGCACAGCACAGCACAGCACAGCACAGCACAGCACAGCACAGCACGGCACAGCACAGCACAGCACAGCACGGCACGGCACAGCACAGCACAGCACAGCATGCAGCACAGCACAGCACAGCACAGCACAGCACAGCACGGCACGGCACAGCACAGCACAGCACAGCACAGCACAGCACAGCACAGCACAGCACAGCACAGCACAGCACAGCACAGCACAGCACAGCACAGCACAGCACAGCAGGCACGGCACAGCACAGCACAGCACAGCAAAGCACAGCACAGCACGGCACGGCACAGCACAGCACAGCACAGCACGGCACAGCAAAGCACAGCACGGCACAGCACAGCACAGCACAGCACGGCACAGCACAGCACAGCACAGCACAGCACAGCGACCATCTAGGCGTCTCAACGACCATCTAGTTGTCTTGGCGACCGTCTATGCGTCTCAACGACCATCTAGTTGGCTTGGCGACCATCTATGCGTCTCAACGACCATCTAGTTGTCTTGACGACCGTCTATGCGTCTCAACGACCATCAAGTTGTCTTGGCGACCATCTATGCGTCTCAACGACCATCTAGTTGTCTTGGCGACCGTCTATGCGTCTCAACGACCAGCTAGTTGTCTTGGCGACCATCTAGGCGTCTCAACGACCATCTAGTTGTCTTGGCGACCGTCTATGCGTCTCAACGACCATCTAGTTGTCTTGGCGACCATCTATGCGTCTCAACGACCATCTAGTTGTCTTGGCGACCGTCTACGCGTCTCAGCGACCATCTATGCGTCTTGGCGACCGTCTATGCGTCTCAACGACCATCTATGCGTCTTGGCGACCGTCTATGCGTCTCAACGACCATCTAGGCGTCTCGGCGGAATTATCAGAAGCGTCGTCTTATAAGACACGTGGGGCAATTGTGCGATCTTTGAAAAGGTTAGATTCCTTTTCACGCGGGAGAATGTTTGTGTATCAAACTCTCGTATTTTTACATGTCTAAGGTGGCGGTGTTTTGGTTGCTAACAGATGTTATTCTTAGTGTTTTGTTGTAATAAAATAAGTTTTAGAGATGCCTAGACGTGTGTTTTTTCTTTCTTTTAAATCAAAGTAATTTTAGTGAGTAGTAATACTCTGGTCCTCCGGTCTATCTAAATGCAAACCTCCGCGGGACCGAACAGCTATATTAGCCTATTTATTGACGATTATTTTTTTTATTGTAAATAATATAATGCCGTGTTGTTAAGTGTACGGTTGCAACAACAAAAGGATAAAAGGATGGCGATCCTCTTCCTTCAAGTGGACTGAATGAAAATTGAAATTGAAACCGGCGAAACAGTTGTTTGTTCACTAGCAACTAGCAACTGCACACCCACTTTGCAAAAATCTATATTATTATTAATTAGGTATATGTCATGTAGGCTTCCGTGTAATGTAATGCTACCTTCAATGCAAAAAGATTAAAAACAATGATACCTATTAAATATTTTACTATGTCACGGAGAAGAAATAAGTTAAACTTTAGATCAGTCAGGTAAAACTTGCACGGATGTCTCATCAAATGGAATAAACCCAGTATATTTGCCTGACACATCCGGGAACCGTTACCTTATTTTATTCACTACACAAGCAGGTATAATAACGCGGTTGTGTTTCACAAACTGTCGGTACGCTAAATGCGGCCATAAATTGTTTGGTACTGGTTCGATAGAATACGATTTCTTTTTACTTCTTTCAGTTGCAATTAGTATGAAATCAAAATTAAGTTATCAAATATTTGGTGGTCCGTAATGCACACGTTGTCTTCTAACATACTTCTCACAGCCGGTATTTTCGCACAACAAATGCATTTGGCGACTGTGGGCATAACTGAACATTCGTCACATTTGCACCAATTTTCCTTATAGTTCCTATCGCCATCGCTAATACTTTCAATAGACTCTTTGGCTTTCTCTATTTCTGCCAATTTTTCTGCAGAATATTCGGGCTCAAACTGGTACACAGCAGTAGCCATCGAGAAATATGATACACAAAGTGTTACAATTACGAGACGATGCAATGCAAACCCGTCACCCCGACTGACTGACTGACTGACGCTGCCTGCCCCTCCTTCCACTCGTTTCCCCTCCTCCGACTATCGCGTGACTGGAAGTGCCGATGACAGCAACGCTCAAAACGAAATGGAGCACCCGATTACACATCTTTGTTTTGTACCTGAACGGAAGCTCCGATTAGAAAACCAAAATATACGAAATACGCAGAAAAGAAAGACGCAGCGAAAAGTATGACATCATTTTTTTTTTGGAGCAGAATCCTCCAAGGTCCCAAAGCATACAGGTCGTCCCAATGCTATTTCTTATGGGAGATTTTCGCCGATGGGACCTAGCTCGAAAATCACTAACTTTGATATTTTTTTCCCGGGTTATGGTGAACCCGATTTCTTTTCATTTAGTCGCTAATTTCATAGCTAATCAGCCTTAGTTAAACATATTTTTTTGGTGTAGCGGGTGAGAACCCCTTTAAAAACACGTTTAAAAATGCATGTCTTTAAAAAAAATCTCCTGCGGAGCTTCTTGTGGGGGGCATTCCCCCCACACCCCCCATTGGCGCCGCCGTGAAGTACTTTCATTGGGAATTGATTGTGCCCCCCCATTGATCAACCTCTGCGCACGCCTATGATACATGTAACACTGTCATATCTACATGTACATGACGTGCTGCGAATGATTATCAGTGTGGCTGTTAGTTCAGGAAGGTGTGTTTACCCAATCTGCTATTCTATACTTTTGCTCCGTCTTCGCCTGGAAGATTTGAGTGTAAATCAAAATTTCAAAAGTAAATAGTTATTACTACTTTCCTTACTACTTTACTATCTTTACTACTTTACTATCTTCTTTTTGTGATCATTGGTCTACTGCATTACACACTCTTTGATTATTGAGTAACATGGCCATGTAGGACAATACGTCGATCGCTACTCACCAAATTGTACTCAATAGACACTTCCATTCTGGTTTTGGCGTTGATGGCGCGTCTCGAGACAACCTTACAGATGAGTGATTCGTGGCCAATCAGCGAGCCCCAATCTCCAATGCCGATCGCTGATTGGCCATGAGTTCCCCGTCTATGACGAAAGCATCTGTAAGGTTGTATATTGTTTTATTTTACTTGGGACTTCCTCCCACTTTACTATTTATATAATATAAAAAACTTCCCCGACAGAGATCGGATTCGACCAATCCGATGTGCACTCCCACACAATGCGGGTGTAAGTCGAGTAGGATTTAGTCCAAACCACAGAGATATCACACACATTCTTGTGTCTTTTTTCTTGCGAAAAGTGAAAAGTGCGCCCCGAGGAGTTGTATCACAGCTGGCGGTACTCACACAGGAAGAAAGGGCACTTAACACTTAGCTGTGATACACCCAAACAATTATCACAGCTTTCCTAATAGTTTCCTCGTGTGGTGGTGCCCATGTTGGAAGATCGTCGAATAGGGAAATGTTTTTCAACAACTCCATCCATAGGAATGGGCTCTTTGACTTAGGTAATTTATAATGTTAAATTATGAGCAGGTAAGGAATGTCCACTTTCGTACCTTAGGGGTTACATCGTCTTGATTGACCTTGGTGCAAATCTTTCGAAATCCCTGTAAAGTAAATGCAAGCGTACAAACATTCCCATCAATCTTTTCAATCACTTCTTAGCAATTAGTTTATAATACACGAAGGAACTCAAAAACAGTTGTTAGACAAATACTCATACACCCACTATATTGTTAAAAACAATAAACAAACCTTGGCTTTTTTGCTTGGTACTATACTCAGAAAGCCTCACCAGTTTTTGACAGAATGTAGCATATTCTATTATTTACAAGGAAGGGCTACCAGCGTGGATTTTTTTAAGCGAGCGAAGCGAGCGTCACTATTAGACCTTTACGGCACTTCATCTGTTTTTTTTTGTTTTTTTTTACGTCTGTCGATAGCGGTCGAACGGAAAGTCCGATCAACTTGAATTTTGGACCATCCACAAGCCTCGATGTGGATTGAAGGAATATAGGCCTATAAAATTGTCAAGAGATAGCGTTAGTGTCGCCACGAGAAGTGTGTGATGGCAGATACGATGAGGTCGGTGAGGCAACTTTACATAGCTACTAGATGCGAAACAACAGTTTTTATTAATTATATTAAAATCTAAGCAGTCTGTACTGCCGATATCTATATATATATGAAAGACTGTACCAATGTAGAAGACCCGTGAGCCATTCATAACGATAAACATCCATAAATAACAGTATTTTTGTTTAACAAATATAACCTTGGATATGTAGTCTCGGCGTGCGGTTGCGCCGTGAAAATTCGCACCTTATTTTAGTGCATGCTACGAATTGGCGTTCAGTGCACTTTCCATCTAGAAAGTATATTTTGTTATTTTCTACAAAGGCTGCTTCGCATGTTTGGAGAACTCTCGAACACATCCGATCATTATTTTTTTGCCAATTGAGTCTGAGAAAACAAACAATTTTCTAGAGCTGTCCATCTCCGATGCGTGAATTGTCATAACAAGTTAACGATTATGTATATTATTTTGAAACCTTCTTTACAACAATAACTGATATGTGAGCTAAATATTATGTCATATAAGTTAAACCAAAACAATTAATACAATAACGGCTAGAGAACGTGGTAAGTGAAGATGTGTAACATTCCTAGCGCGCCGCGAACGTTGGCAACAACCTCACCCTAGCGCTTCTCGTTTTGTCCGCTTGGAGCGTGTTGTTTATTTTTACAAGCGAATAGTTTTGTGACAAAATCGTTCGAAAAGTTAGAAAGTTACACCATATAGTAACTGCAACTGAAACAAAATGGCGGCAAAATGTGAGATAGCCATATTTTTGTAAAGACTTTTTCGGTCACAAATATGTTCATTTTATGGCGATCTGATAGGTCTAAGTATTGTTAAAGTTACACAAAAGTTACTCGGAAATATTTTTGGTGAAACACAGTAACAGCAAAATGTGAGGTGGCTATATTATAGTAAATTTTCGTCCGGTCACGAATATACTAATTTAAACGCGATCTGTTTCGTATTAGAGGCAGAAATTACATTTCTTTTGCTGTCAATAAGTGTTTGTAACGGTGGCGGACCGTGTGTAAAACATGACAACGAAAATTATTAGCAACGCACATTGCACTACATTCAACAATGTTGGAAAGTATAATAGCTATGGAAATAAGAAAAATTTTTGCAATGCGCATTCTTTAGTTGTTGTTAATTGTTTTTATTAGCTTTGAAAACTTTTCGCCAGAAAGTTCGTAGATATGGACGCGCTCGCTTGTCAACGCGTCACACAAGAGCGTTTTCCTAGTTTAGCAATATACTGCTCAGCATGAAGTTTGGTGGTAACCATAGTAACTAAATAACATTATACAAAACATCCGTAATTATAAGTATATCAATATATTTCTACTTTGCTTTGTAAACGATCTCGCGGTTGCTACTATTTCAATACTATTTACTTACACACTGTCAGTTCACCGTAGTAGACGCTAATACCTATAACTTTATAAGTTATGAACATGTATACTGCTGCAATTTTAAAATTATGAAACCTTTGATAACACGTGTTCGCGGTTGAGGTGCGGGATTTTCTAGCGGAAGTTCCTGAAAATATAGAAGGTAATGTAACATATTTTCCTCTACAGTGTGATAGTTAGCCTACTATAGGCATATGGTTTTCCTTATTTCAAGTTCTTTAATCACAATTTTCTTTCAAACACTTTTTACAAATCAGCTACTGACAATTTTGGACTATGATAAATGTATTCAAAGTTTCTTTTACACTTTATTGTAAAACCCACTTTTTATTATTTCGATGTTGAATACAAAAATGTGAAAGCTGACAGGCTATCGCGGTTAGAGTTTTTTTGGGGAAAATGATGCATGATGTTTTTTAAGATAATTTTATTAAGTGTACGTCAGGGGTGGTTTTACATGGGAAGGGGGAGGGGGGGGGGGCCCGAGGAGTTTACTGAACATTTTATTACACATTTGAAACATGTCTTGCATATGTGTATACTGATTTAACACCCAATGGAAGAACTCCCTTTCCTGATTTTTTCCAAAACATTCCAGTCGCATGTCTTAGTGAATATTGTAGGATATTTTATGTTTTAACCACGGCTACAATGGGAGTATATTCTTGCGTATCTTTGGCCACCCCTGGCAGGACCTTGCAAGGTCGCAAGTCCCACACAAACGAGAAGATACTATTTCAAGAAATGCTAAAGACTACAAATATAAACAAATGAATATGTTAAAGACATGTCAGTGAAATCCTGTATCTAAGCCTACAGAACTTTTCAGCCGAACTTATAGGAAAAAGAAACGAGTTTAGCCTGTTCAACCAGTTACACTAAGACCTCAATGGTATTGATGTTTTGTAAACAAATTTGAAACATTCGGAAAGGAACAGATTATATATTTTCTGCATAAGATCGTTCGTTATTTGAAACTGGTTGCCACTTGGACACAGATCAAATGGCTAAACTGATTTCGAAGAAAATTTACAACGATTTCCGAAA
The DNA here is from genome assembly GCA_945910005.1 of Isoperla grammatica. Classification (NCBI taxonomy): domain Eukaryota; kingdom Metazoa; phylum Arthropoda; class Insecta; order Plecoptera; family Perlodidae; genus Isoperla; species Isoperla grammatica. The sequence continues at coordinate 31,190,384 of OX246745.1, forward strand.
CAAAAGATTATGAGGGTCTTATAAGAAATTTATTTTATTTTAGAGATCATTTTAATATTTACTTACAAGTTTTGATTGATCCCTGAAAATATCAACAACCGAACGGTCCATCGACCAAGACTAGACTATCTCAGGTACAGAATGTATAACGTAGGCCTACATAAGACGTAAGTCATCGTTGCAGATGCTTGCAGAGTGGTGCTCCGTGCTTGACCAAATAAACATCACTGATTGGCCACACGAGTCCCTCGACTATGGTGAAAGCATCAGTAAGGTTGTTTCGAGACATAAGATTGGAACGAACTCTCAAAAGAGGCTAATAATTGGATAAAATGTCCATTATTTGAGAGATTAACTTCACCGTGCCCCTATGACTGTCTGTAATCAAATGAGGATACATCTTTGAATATAACGCTCAGACATTCTTTCCAAAAACTAAAAAAAAAAAAAAAAAAAATCCAAATACCCTACAATACGAGTAATTTAGTCGCCTGAAGAGGCTAACTCAGTATGCAGCAGCAAATCCTACGAAAGAACATTATCAAGTATTCGAAACGTTTGCTTTTTCTACGTTTCTGAGACTATATCTCTTACAACTAAGGTAGAAGAACGCGTCTTTTTACAACAATGATTCTCGTTAACATGGTCCGGCACCGGCACAAAACAAAAGCAAGGAAGTTGTACACGATAGTTTTTATTATTTCAATAGCCTCTGCACATTTCTCCAAGAATGAAATATATAGCAACTCTTTTGTTAAGAGTTCGAGGAAAACGCGTGTCTTTATAGCTACTTTTGTGTATGGGGGTTGAGTCTTTAGATGGAAGGAAATCTGATATCTTGGAATCAGTGCAGATTGCAAAGTGTCACAATTCACAACCTGAATAAGTACGGCTTGTAATGGCTTGGTACAACGTATAACAACCATCGTCTCGATTAGCAACAATATATTAGAGTTAAGTGGTAAAGCCCAAATATCTCAATGTCGTTCTTATATAATATAATTATATGTTATCTTATATACATAGCTCCAGAGAATTAGCACTCATATACATATGGCTTCAGCAAAATCTGCTCACACTAAATTCATCTAAAACTGTATTTATTCCTTTCACCACTAGCTCAACATCCCCTCAATTCGAAGGTAGCATAAAAATTCATGAAGAGCATTGCACCTTGTTACAAAACTGTAAATGTCATGAAATTGTAAAAAAAGATTATGCAAAATACCTGGGAATTGGCATAGACTGTAATTTAAACTGGAAGCAACAAATAAAAAAATCTGTAAAACACTACGGTACTGTGCCATGAAGTTCTACAGACTGAAGAACATACTAAACAGATACACTCTTAGAATGACATACTTTGCTTTAGTCTATACTAGACTAAAATATGGTATAGCGGGATGGGGTGGAATTAGAAACTCTCATCTAGAACCTCTAAACTTAATACATAAATACATTATAAAATTAATTTACAACAAACCACCTACATTCCCCACAAACAATCTCTATTTGGAAACCAATCTATTAGATATCAGGCAAATATTTGTACAGACCTTATTACCCTTACGCATGTAGCCAATATTAAACTGCCTCCAAATCAGCCCAGCCTCATAACGTTAACTAGGGGGCGCACTAAGCTCAATATGACCATACCAAGACGAGAAAAAGGCATTGGACAAAGGCATGGTAGTTTTATAGGTCCAAAGATTTACAATAAACTACCAGTTACTATAAGAAACCTTTCACGATTAGATAATTTCAAAATTAAAGTTAAAAAATGGATAACTGAAAAAGGCATAGATTTTTGTGCTAACTTAATTAGTGAACAACATTAATTACTAAAAAATATTTCAAATAATTAATAATGTCTACTATGTCAAATCAATCACTCAATCGCTTCTCGATGACATGTTGTAGAATCCTTACCCAATCATTATATCTTATTTGAATAACTTTTATTGTTTTAATTTGACGGGTCTATGCCTAGTAGGCCTTTTTATTTTTATTCTCATTCTTATTTTTATTATAGTTATGTATCACACATATTTTTTAGTAACTTTTAAAATATGATTATATTTGAGAAATATTTAACAAAAAATGTTGTTTGAAATGTTTATTATATTCAATGATTCTAATATAATATTCATAAGAATTGTATTTGAAAGTTTAGTTTAATTCAATTTAATTATGTACTTATCTAGATTATCACTTGTTATCTGTACTCATATATAATTGTATCAAAGCCGTCGGATAGCGCCATCTTGTATAGTTTAAATCTCTTTAACCTAGAATACGCCCACACACAGGGTTTCGGCCCTAGGTGGGTATTCTTCTTCTATTTGTAGGCCAAATACGGCTTAACAGTATCACGTATCTTAGCTTATGTACACTGATTTGAAGATGAATAAAGACGCTTTGTGTATTGTGTATTGAGCTGGTAAAAGAATAGTTGGTTTCGGTTTGATGTGGCGTTTGAATTGAGAACATATTCATATGGAATACAGTGCCCGTAAATTCGGAATGCCATTGAAAATACATTAATTAATTGTTCTTGGAGCTGGAAATTCTGGTTAATTATCAAGTTTAATTTCAATATAGAATGTCACTGCTAAAAGACACTCACTTTTTTAATTTATTTTCAACGATTCGGTGTCAGAACAAAAATGATCTGACAAAACTATACTGTACTATAAAAGGATATGGGTATAGAATTCCTATGAAGCTAAATTTTTTTCATCTTTGATCAAATATCAACAATATAATTAATTTTATACTAACAATTTCTGCTGTTGTATTGAATTGGAATTCTGCAGTGTCGACTAATAAGAAATGGTTGTGCTCATAATATAATGTTGTAGGCCTAATCTCTCTCATGCTGAAGTCTGCTGGACACAATTTCAATTGAAAAATAGAATAGCATATTGAGTGTGGTAATTTATTCCAATAAAATCTATTTCTAGCGACTTGGGCCGTTACGAGGTGCCATCATGTTCACCCGGAAGATTGCGTCGTGGGTCGTGGGCGGACCCGGACCTGGGCTTAACAAGAAGCGTGGGTGAAAAAGAATGTTACAACTTAGATTTTCCCTCTTTCGGAAATCTAAAAAAAATAACTCTAGGTGTTAGTATCCTAGACAGGGATGAACAGGATTCCAGTAACTTTATTCCACAACGTATACCTGGTATCCCCTGTCTAATACAGCGAACCTTTCCTTTCGACCTTTATGGCGCTCGTTGTTTTTGTTTTGTGTTTATGCCCCGCTATAGTGATCGAACGGTGAGTCCGATCAAGTTGAAATTTGAAACAGCTGCCAGCTTTGATGTAGATTGAACGCCGTTAGTTTTGTGGCGAAATCGGTCAGGAAATTGCGGCAAATGTGAGATAGTCTATCATAGTAAATTTCCAACGCGAACCGATAAGCATTGAAGGTAGGGATTGCTGGTAGTTAGTGCTTATGCGACCTATGAAACGAACCAGTGGTCTCTCAAATTAGAGTATCGCGTTTTACCGTTGAGCCATCTCTGTCTCTGTCGGTTGCGGCTGATAATACATTGATTTATAACATTCAGTGTTTTGTTCAAATGGTTGCGACTCTCACAATCGTTGACTCTTCCTACATAAGCTACGCCCTCCTTTCACATCCTAGATGTCCCCACATTTTCGTACGCATTTGGAAAAAAGTTTTTAATAAATATGTAGGATACAATACAATATGATTTTTCTCTAGCAAAAGCACGTTTTCATCAAACACACACCTGGGATCGTGGGAATAAAAGACAAAGTCGTTCCATAACAATCTTGTGGATGCTGAAGTCATAGATGTCCAACCAAATGTAACTATTTGACTTAGCCACCCGCTGATTGGCTGCTACTCGCTCCTCTACGACGTCAGCAGTCACAAGGTTGCTGTGGAGCCATTTTATTGAGTTGTCGACACTTTTATGAATCATAGTTCATAGCGTTGTGGCGCGAGCGGGAGGTGAGTCATGGTTTGTGTCTGGATGACTCCTACATTATACAGTTGGAATATAATTCATCAAGTTTGTTATTTTGCTTGTGAAATCAAATCAGGGATACCCCCCCCCCCCAAACGTACAACGTATCAGGGCGTACTTTGCGTTGAGCCTGCGTCCAATCAACGTATTTGGTCTAGAACTACCCTTGGGTGCATGCAATAGAACAAGATAACAAATTCTGCTTGAACGAGTTTCACCAATTTTTGAACAACACACGTCTTTTGTTAGAAGTGTGTCCTAAGCTTCGATCATTTACAAAAGTATTATTATTTACTTTATTTTTATGAAAATGCATGGACGCAAATCAATGGACGTTTCTTTCTGTTCGAATCTCATAAAAATTGTATTTTCATTCTACAGGTAACTGTTACTAAATGCCAATACCAGGATATGGGATCTAATCAACTTAGAGAAATTAAAGTCCGGTAGAAATCTAAAATAATGTAGAGCTGTTTCAAATTCAAACCAACCAATTTCAATCGATTGATAACATAAAAATGGCATCTGGCAACGGAAGACCTAGGTTCGATCGTTCGTTCACATCCGTCTTCTGTCTCCAAACCGCTCACAGCAGATGGTCTACCGGATAACTCACTACCCATAAGAAAGCAATTTAGTCAGATGGGAGGACGAGGGTTTCCTAAAATTCACTCAGATGTTATATTTTCTGTAAATTGTGACTTGTCTCTATCGGTTTAAAGCGCGGCCATGAACTGCCCCCGAGTGAGTCAGAATGTGGGTCAGTCTGACACGCAAAACAATAATCAAAGGGGTTAACGCCCTTGGTCATATGCAAACACTAACCTTGCGATAGCTCTTACTGCAACATCGCTTTCACACATAATATACTAGCATACTTGGATTTTATCTATTCACTACCTCCTCGTGATGACCGGTGCCCGCAAAGAGGGCTCTCGTGCAATTCTTTTGTAATTACTTTATTCATCTCGCATATAGCCTTTAGCATTTGGTTTGACTGTCCTTCCCCGAAGTCATATGACCCAGATATAGCCTAGCTGTCAAGTATGTCGTTAAACATCAAATAATAAATTAAGAAAATCCTATTCACCAGATTAGAGCTTCCTCGTGAAGTAAATAAAACTATGAAGGCCAATACGTAATATATTGAGAGTAATTTTATTTTATTCCCTAAGCTTACGCGGTCCGCTATGATGCTTCAAGTCTCGCTGTAAAAAAGTATAGTAATAAAATTCGAAATATTATTTTAAAAGTGGTGGATAAAAGTATAAAAACATTGCATACATTTTTCGAATTAATTATATGCTTTCGACTTACAATAATTCATAAACAGAAACACATTTTGTTGTCTTGTGACCAAGGGAAACCTATAGCTGTTAAGATTGCCGGGAGCATTGAGATTAAAAGCATTTTCTTATCTACTGGACCTAACAGATTGTAATAGAAAGGTCCCAACGTGCGTGTATTTTTAAGAAAGGTCAGTTACCGTAAAGGACTGTGTTGATTTGATTCATTGACTCAAGGTGTTCATTTGTTAAACTTACTTTGTAAATCAGTTTTATAACCAAATATAGGATATCCATAAAATAAGTAATAATGCCCGAAAGATGTTTTAGACTTTTAGAACTTCGCGCTAATGACTGTCAGGATTCAGGGAGAGATTCGATTCGTTCCCGCGACCTCTCGAATTAGAATCTTGCGCAACTGTCGAGGATACTTTTGAAATTGTGAAGGAATCCCAAAAGGCTCTCCAACTCGTAAAAACAGGCTCATTGCAGGTAGTGACCCTTCTGACTAAAAGCGCACGCACTGATGTCAGTGGTTACTGCTCCATCACGGGTGTGGGCGCTACGTTTCGAGTATCTTACCAAATAGTGCAACAAATCAGCCGGAACGACTCGTCAAGGGCTTGCATGGCCAAGAGCCATGACTCAGTGCATAATGAGGTTTCGACCTACATCAAGCATTTTTACCTGTAAATAGTAAAAATAATATCATACAAATTGTAATGCTTTATAGAAACCCTTAAATAAATAAAAAAAAAAAAAAAAAAAAAAAATAAAAAACAAAGCAGCAAGATCTTCCTTCAAAGATCCATAATTTAGCTCCATTCTTTGGCGACGTTTGTGGAATCTGACATAAATTTACGCCACGATTCAAGAATATGACGAAAGCAAAAAGGTTGGACATTAATTGAGTTCTCCTTGACTTAAAGAGTGTCGACCCGCGACTTGTTGAAGGAATGCTTCATGTTTCTATCCTAAAGCAGGTGAAAGTTTTCTTGACGGGGTTCACTCAGCATTCTGACATTGACGTTTGCTTGGATGTACAACGTGTACACATCACATACGTTATGTATACATAATAAAATGTCGATTATTTTCCTTGTTTGTTCAAAGGGATCAGGTAAACATAACGTCATGAATGAACATTCTTTACGTACGGTTTACCCGCGCACACTTTTGTGGAACACTTTGTAATTCGACTTTTAGAAGCATTTTCCAACGTACAGTGCAATTGTAGACCTTCGCCCGAAATGAACTAAAATTGTAAATGAAATGAAATATCGGACTCTGGTTCAATACCGATATCCTACTATTAGCTCAGACACTCTCACCTGCGACCACCAAGCTTTATATTATTATTAATGAGATGACGTCACAAAATAAAATATTTCAATAAGTATAAATTAAAAAAATGGTTCTCGAACACGGAATAGTTTAGCTCTCCGTAACAGTTCCAACATATTACATTAAATTACAAAAATGGAATATTAAATTATTATGGACTGTAGATCTTGTATCTCCTGTCGGATTCTTCCACACGAAATATCTATTTTTACCAAGGAAATTTTACTTTCCAAATTGCACTACATACTCAATAATGGATAGATTTCAATGGCAACGAAACTACAGATTTTATTTTATTAATTGTTTGAAAAAGGGTTTTATTTACATTTTGGTTTATTTTCTTCATTTGGGAACATTTTAACAACCAAATCGTTTTCAGGAATATTGTTTTAATATTGTTTGTGTTGCTGACGATCTAGTCACAATACAAACGTTGCAACATGTATTATACCTGTATCATCAAGGAGATGTGAGATGGAGAACAAATAGAAGGGGAAGACAAATGAATCGAATAATTACAAGGATGATGTATTTTAATTGCTTTAAACGATTTAATATATAGATAGTTCGATACTTGCACAAGAGGCTCTTTTGCGGGTATCTGCCACCACAACCAGACATCAGTGGTTCTGGGGTTGATATGTCTACAAACGTCAGCTCATTCCGTCGACGGCTGTGGTTTACCCTCTTTACTTCTCATAGTCATATATGATATCTTATGGTGTCCTAAAATACAACTCAACAATATATGTGTTTATGTTCTGCGAAAATCGAGCATTATAAATAGTAAATCATATCTGAACAGAACGTGACGATCATTGTTGCGTCACAGTTGTTTCTATATATGGATGACACTTATTATCCTTCATGCAAATAACTGTATTGAAATAGTTACATGTTTGTTGAATCAGTTCACTTACATAAAACACGAAACAATGTCACGACAGCTTCCAGTTATAGGAAGGAATAGCTGCGTCTATCTACAGATTCATGTACTCGCGCAGTGCCAGACCAAGTATTTCGCCCGCTCGCATCAAAGTCTCTTCAGGATGAAATGCGATGGTGATGCGAAGGCAATGGCTGTGCCCACCATTAATCGAGAATCTTGTACCATGAATGGCCGACAATTTGTGTTTTTCTTTGCACCAAGTGGTAAACTCTATAGCGTTTATAGTTTTAGGTAACTCAATCCAGATAAAGAATCCTCCTTCGGGTTTTATGAAGGAACAGCCATGCGGTAGATGTTCTTGCAAAACCTTACACATACTGGCCATACGAACCTGAAGACAAATTTATTTCAAGCTGACCACAGTTTTACCTAATGGCATTTTTCAAGCGTGTCTTAGTAGCAAACGTGCAAGAGCAGTGTTCCATACAATAACTGTCAGAAGCTTGTTGACAGCTTCAACACCTCAATGTCTCGACATTCTTTACATGTTCTCAAATTGATGTATGCTATATAGTCGCCGTACAACAACTTCGGTAATGATTTCTTTATTAATCAATGGCATGTTTACGGTCTCGGCCAACCCGGGCAGGTATTAGTCACGGCCGCTGGTTGGCTGCCGCTCACCCACCCGTGACGGAAGCATTACCGAAGATGTTGTACGATGACTATACTGTTCCATTCAGGAGTAATGTTGTCCCAATGTAACTTTTCTCATGCTGACCAAATAGCCGAGTCCAAGAGTACGAATTACATTTTCTACTTTTGTATAGTTCCTTTACCATCATACTTGAAACAGTTTATTAGCAATCATTTACGACCGTATATTGGTTACATGGAAATTCCAAACACAGGGGGCGTGACTAACGAGGCTTGTGCCAGCTAAAATAAGAAAAAAACGGTAGCAAAATGTGAAAGAATGCCTGGAATCTATTGATTTTGTGTGAAGATAAGGATCGAGGTCGGCATGAGACTGGTTACGTTGTGGAACCACTTTGATACCGATCAGATAAATAGTCTAAATAGCCTCATTTGTTGAAATGAACAACGTATATAGGAACTAAGTACATGTGTGTTACATTCTTAAGAGTTGCATTTGCATTGCTTTCTACTATCCCTTGATAATGAAAGCTTCATGAAATCTACATTTTAAAATGTCTGTACCACAAATATCTGCTTAATTATAGTGAGGTGGTATAATATTAATTCATCTCGATTGTTGATGGATGGAAGAAACACTAAACATCATGTGATAAATAGAGACATGACAGATGCTTGTGTGTAAAAAAAACTGTTACACACACTGTCAATTTGGGATTGGTGCTTTTTTACTGGAACAGAGCAACTTAAAATTTGTAGATATGTTGGACTGGATCTCACCTTAAATGTTTCCACCAAGATTTTCAGATGTTTGTCTATAAGCCCTAGCTGCAGCAAACTTGTTACAATACCAGATACATAATGATTTGTTGCACCTCCACTGCTCAATATTCCACTGAAACAGATAAAGGATCATCATTACAGTAGTTCTTCGATAGACAATGCATGGATATAGGTTGCTCATACTCTCTCGATCTCTATACTATCGATGCAGTCATATCCTAATTTATTTGAGTAGACGATAACGTATAGGCCTAATTTAGTGTTTACAGTAATCAACGCCAGACCAAAATCTGTCCCTCGTTCCGATGAACCGATGTATTGATTATTATTTATTAAGGGTATAGGGAAGTCTCTACGTCAAAAACCGCAGCAAATGTTCATTATTAAATTATATCTCAAGATTGCAACAAGAAATCGAAAATCTAAATCAACAGCGCACTTTGCTTTGGTAAGTGCTACAGATTGAATAAAATATTATAACCATAAGCGTAGTATTTTGATTATAATTCAATAATTAGTAATAAAATTAATTATTTATAAAAAAACATACTGATTATGATATAAGTCACGACTTAACGCATTCAATGTGTAGGGCTTACTAAACCACAGTGCGCTGTTGATTCACATTTTCAATTTCGAAGCCCATTCTTGTGATATAATTTAAAAATGAAAATTTTGTGCGGTTTTTGACGTAGAGGTATCCTTCCCTGTTAACATGCCAACATTATAAGAAAAATCACTATAGGCCCTACATTCGCTTGTGATGACCAATAATTGGTCGCTTATTATTTTTCTTCTTGGCGGCAATATAATAGTAGATGATAGATCGTTTGGGGATACATACGAGTTCCTTAGGCGCAAAGCAAGCCGAGGAGGAAGCTCCAGCCATCCCACTCGAACCCCTGGTGCCAATATCTTGGAAAACGTGCCGTTGGAAATGACGTGCCCTTGGTTCAGTCCAACAATATCGTACTTGAACAGTCTCTTAGGTGGATACTGTTCATCTCCATAATAGAGAAGATTGTACACATCATCACAGACCACCAGAAGGTTTATCTTACGGGCTACCTGGAATATCACCAACATTTATTTATTTATTTATTTATTTAGTCAAGAATCATCTTTAGGGACTAAGATGAAAAGGAGGACGTAAGCGACTCACCTCCACCACTCGGCGACACTTCTCCGGACTGATTGTGCGACCTGTCGGGTTATGAAACATGGGCACTGTATACAACATGGCCCAGAACGGTTGCTGGGTGTTGTATGTCCAGTTCTTCTTCTCTTCGGTTGCAATGCGTTCCAGTGCATCAGTGTCAACTCCGTCGGCAGCCATCGGAACTACAACACATAGAATAGACTCAACCCAGTCGCATTATTTCATCCTTCGATCCAAAGGGAAAGGGAGTGTTCTTTTCTTAAGCGATTGATAATATATACCCCGAAATATCTCTTTCGTGTTCAACCAGAACTCCACGGACACTGCTGCCGAGAGCAGCAGAAATGTTTCTGATTTGTGTCTACTTAGGCCAGCCTAACGTCTAAAATATGATCACCTTTAACACATCAAAAGTTTTTCCAAGATGAGATAAGGGCTGAATTTCACTCTTGCTTTTTAATAAAATATGCCCTATACCTTTTAATTCAATTGTACTGCAATCATAACAAGATAGCTTATAAATATATAATGGTTATGAGGCAACTCACCAGACACAATCCTCATGAGCGGATACCCCTTGAAGACATCGAGTGCAATCATGTAAGTAACTTCTTCAACGAAGATGATGGCTCGTGGATCGAGAAACGCCCCCATTGCCAGCTGAACTCCGTGTGTTGCTCCGCATGTCAGCACCAGATCTGCTCTAACCACATATTGTTAAACAAAAAACAAAAAAGAAAAAAATCTCGCATGTTTATTATGAAATTTTGAAATAGTGTATGTATGTATGTTCTTTATTAACCAGCATGAGCTTTCGCTCTTTACAGTGGCTTTAACAATTTATGGTAATACAGATACAAAAACGAATACAAACAAACACAGTAATACATTGTTATTTATCACATTTTTTATATACTACTATCATTAATAGTACCTATAAATTACATATACATAATAATAATAAACCTAGGCTTATAGTAATACTTAAAAATATAAATATATATATATAATACAATAAAAAAATACACCTAAACGTATTATTAATAATATTAATAATAATAATAATACTAAACTAATACATAAAAGACTGTACTCGGTATCACAATACATGTGGAATTACAAGTTATTATAATAAGATATAATACTAATATTAATAAACCTTAATAAATATACATAATAGTAAACATAATAAAAATAAAATAGACATAACAAAGCACACACACACACACACAACAATACAAATCAAATCAAATCCAAGTATAGGAACGCACAATACAATACAATGCACGTATAGGCATAGGCATGGGCCTAACCTATTCCATCTTATAATAAAATTTACATAATAACAACAAACATATAATATAGTTGTATGTAGTGAAGCGCATTTCTGCTATGCTTCCATGCTGGAGATTGCTACCTACTTCAAACTCAAGAGGCGTTAACAACAACAACAAAGCATCTAGGTGGGGGGTTTGCGTGCGAGCTTAGGCGCACCCCCTTGAATGCGTCGGTGCCTGACACGAAGTGCCAATAATCCAACCAAAATTGCGAGTGTTATTAGAAGCGGCTAAAATAGGGCGAAGGCAACTGGGAGTTGCGAAAATATGTGGCGACTGACAAGACCTGACGGTCGGTTAGTTCGCACACTGGTCACCGAACGCGTGCCAAGGCGTTTCGGGCTCGGTGTTCTTTTTCTTCTCTTTCTTCTTTGTCGGCATCGTGGAGTTTTGAAGACTGCGATATGTTGTAACCAAAGATTTTAACATGGGCGTGAAAAAGTCGAAGTCGAGTGCACTTCAACCGACGTTACTCAACATCGTTTAGCATGGGCTTTTCTAACCTCAAAATATTAGGTCAAGCCCTTAGACCTTACCTTAGACCAGTAATATAGGTAAACGGAGTATGACGTCATCGCGAGTGAGACCATCATTGAATCGAGGCAAACCACGTGGTGTGGGGACACAGCCCTCTCGACGGGTCAATCCGCGATAGACTGCATTGTGCTTAGAGCATGTATAGTTGGGCCCCCCAACTATCTATGCTCTAAGGCATTGTGGCGTGGGGTACCTTTCAATGTAAAATATTTTGACATGGAAAAAGCGAGAAGTTCGCAGGTTTGCCGCTAGATGATGTTAAGTGCGCGGCAAATACGTTTGACATTTGACAAAGGATGTATTATTATTTGTATTTCCTCAGAAATGATTAGTGAAGGTACTCTCAATCTTAGTTAACATATTTTTAATTAGCACTAATTGAAAATGATAATTTTTCTTTACACAACGATGTACTGTTTGTACTGTTCATACGCAGACGCTTTAAATTGCCGCGCATCCTGTCCCCACATCACGTGGTCTGCCTCGATTCAATGTTGGTTTCACTCGCGGCCGGTCGCTAGCATCGGCTTGCTCCGTCTACCTATATTACTGGTCCATGGTCCAACTCTAAAACCGCAATGGGAACAATCAACATCAACCCATCTATTAGTATTAGAACCCAGCCCCCGCGTCAATCAAAGACCAATCACAAAATCCTCCTAACCAAACCAAATTTTCCCATACTAGCCCAAACAATAACCTGACCAATACTAAGCCTCACCATCCAACATCTCTACATTCAACTAAAGCCATCCCTAGCATAATGTCATTGAATATAAGGTCAATTAAGAATAAAGTGGGCGAATTAGAAGTCTTCCTAGACAGTCAGTCACCGGACATATTCTGTGTGTCGGAACACTGGCTGTCACCAGCTGAAGCCACTAATTTTGTAATTCCTCAATATTGTAATTCTAACACTTATTGTAGAAGCACACCATTTGGTGGAGTCTCCATATTTTCAAAATCATGGCTTCTAACAGTCCCGATCCCAGGTATCCATGAGTACTGCACTGAACAAGTATTTGAATGTACAGGAGTCCTGTGGAGTGGAACACGTATGGAACTTATCATTCTCTCAGTTTATAGACCCCCGTCCGGAAATATCGTGGACTTTATAAACAAACTTGAAACATTGCTTATCCGTATTACTAAGTTATACCCCAAGGCAGAGGTTGTCTTATGTGGCGATTTCAATATTGATCTCCTAGCATCATCAAAAGTAATAACTCTATACAAAGACACACTTAACTCTTTCGGTCTCAAAGCATCAGTTTCCATCCCAACTCGTACAACCTTCACCAGCGCTACCCTCATTGATAATATATTCACCACATATAACTTAGGTCAACTCCAAGGGGAAACTTCCCTAGTAGACTCATGTCTCTCTGACCACCTAGCCCTTTTCCTGAAATTTGAGTCTCGGATAAATTGGATTGGTCCCAACTCAACTATGAAACGGAAATTCACTGATACAAATATATCATACTTTCTTTCACTCCTTCAGAATGAGCTCTGGGTTTCTGCTCAAAATGTATACACTGTCAATGAGTGTTTTGAAGCCTTCCATTCTCGTTATGTGACTCTTTTTGACAAAGCTTTTCCACTTACCAGATGTAAGACCATCAAACCAGTCAAATCGAAAAAATGGATCACAGTGGAGATTCGCTCAACGTCTGTAGACCTCAAAAACCTGCATGCTCTTTGCAAGCGTAAACCATGTGACCTATCTCTCAAAGGCAGTTATAACCAATTAAAAAATAAGCATTCGCGGAACATTAAATTAGCTAAAAAACAATCCAACGATAAATTTATTATATCATCCACTAACAAATCAAAAGCATGCTGGAACATAATAAAAACCGAGACTTGCCCATCTAAAACTCCAGTAAATATGGCTATTACAGTTAATGGGAAAAAGGTGGAGGACCAACCGAAGTAGCCAACTGGTTTAACTCATTTTTCAAGGAGGTAAGCACAATACCTCTCTTGGGACCCCCCCTAGCCTTAGCCTCTAGCAATTCATCAAGCCGCCCATGCCATTCATTCTTCTTGTATCCCACAAACCCCGCTTAAATCTGTGAAGTTATGAAGAAAGTAACACCTAAATACTCAAGTGGGTTTTGCTATGTACTCCACTCGACATAGGCTTATACATGACCAATAGGACTAGTAGGACTAGTAGGACTAGGGCCTAGTAGGCCTAGGCGTAGACACAAGAAATAGAGCGACTTGCCATGCCCGTCACCTTTATTCAACTGAACGAACTCAGAGAGCCACAGCTGCTCACACTCTCGCTGCGCACCGCCTTCTAGGCACTTGCTGACTGCTCGACCAGTATAATGGGTATTACTAAGACTAAGACTAAGACCACAACACTCCTTCCCCTTTACAATGCAACAAAATCTTGACAGGGTATTACAATGTACAGAAATAAATGCAATACAAAATACAATTGAATACAATCTTCATACGAAGTACAATTTTCCTTAAGTAGTCGTATACACCACCACACAATTTTTATAAATCTAGCTTAACCGGCACCTTGCGATTTCTACCTGACCGTCTGATCTCAACAGGTTCAGCAGTGGCTGGACCTCCCGGTTGGGGTGTTGAGGCCACACAGTGGTTTCCATCACGTACAATTTCATGCTCTATCGGTGGAGGTGAGTGAGGTGGATACACTGGATGGTGACTTTTACCATTACCACTTAACTTCATCAATGTCGGAAACATTGGAGCAGATTCTTTAAACTCTAAAGAAGGACCTGGCTCCAGTGCATCTGGCAACATGGTATGTCTGAGATGGTCTGCATGAACCAATCTAATGCGATCCTCAGTTAATACCAAGTAAGTCACTGCACTTACTTTCTGTTTTACAACTCCACGTTTCCATGTTTCTCCCTTTTTCTTTAACGGCCCCACAGATTTAACTAACACCTGTTCATCTACAAGAAAATTCTTTAAATGTTTAGTTTGGGCAGATCTATTCATGACATTCAAACTGTTTTTCTGAAGGGTCAGGCCTAGATTTGGTTTTATCAAATCCAGTTTTGTTCGTGGTTTACATTTTAGCATCACTTCAGATGGTGACATCTGAGTTACAGTATTTGGGGTATTTCGATAGCTAAACAGGAAATTTGCAATAAGGTTTGGAATACTCTTTCCTTCAACATTTTTACCTGCACTAAGCTTACTGAAGGCTTGTTTCACTGTTTGGACTGCTCTTTCCGCAAGACCATTAGATGACGGATGGTACGGAGGACTATGCATAAGATTAATGCCATTTGATGTACAAAAGTCGCTAAACTCCGCAGAATTGAAAGGAGGACCGTTATCAGTAACGATGGTCTCTGGCAAACCAAAAAGTGCAATTACTCCCCTGATTTTACTGATTACGTTACTGGCAGTTGTGGATTTCATTTCCCAAACTTCGAGCCACTTGGAGTAACTGTCGATGAGGATCAGCAAAGTCGTATTATTTACTTTCGCGAAGTCTAAATGAATACGCTGCCACTGCCTAACAGACGTGGGCCAATTGCATAAGGGACTCTTTTTTTCGGCAGGTCTCCTCAGCTGGCAGGTTTCACAAACTTGTACTTGATTCTCAATGTCGGCATCCAGACCCGGCCACCAGACATGGCTTCGTGCTAACATTTTCATGCGAACTATTCCCGGTTGGTGTTCATGCAACATTCCAAGTACATGCTCCCGTAAGGACTCGGGTATGATAACGCGGTTTCCCCATGTTATGCAATTCTCGTCTAAAGATAAATCATGTCGACGGCTGTAATAGGGTTGTAATTGAGGATCGTTTACAATCATAGGCCACCCATTTTGAGTTAGCGCCCTAACACGCGACAAAATTGGATCACGGAAGGTTGCCTTTACGATATCTTTCACGGTACAGGGAGTTACCTGGAAGGAGTCATCACCGGACTCACAGATTTGCTTTACGGGCGAAAATGAATAACTGCGTTCTTCAACCTGAGTACTAGGTAAGGGTAATCTAGACATGGCATCTGCATTAGCCAACTCTTTTCCCTTACGGTATTCAATTTCATACTGATAAGCCGATAAAAATATAGCCCATCTCTGTAACCTAGCTGCTGCGAGTGTGGGTATTCCCTTTTTGCTTCCTAGAATGGTTTTAAGGGGTAGATGATCTGTGACCAAACGGAACTTATGACCATATAGAAATTTATGAAAACGTCGCACAGCAAAGATTATACCTAAGGCCTCCTTCTCTACCTGTGCATATCCTTGCTCTGTCTTGCTAAGAGTTGATGACGCAAACATGACTGGTCTTTCGACTCCGTCAATTACATGCGATAAGACAGCCCCTACTCCGTAACTGGATGCGTCGCTGGAAACTACCATGGGTTTGGAGGGGTCGTATGGCACTAGCAGTTGATTTTGTAACAGCAAGCGTTTACTTGTCTCGAACGCCTCCTTGCATGATTGAGACCAATCCCATTTTTCTCCCTTTTCAAGTAATTTATGCAACGGCTTGATCCGCGAAGCAAGACTAGGTAAAAAACGATGATAAAAATTAAGCAATCCTAAATAGGCCTGTAGCTGGGTTACATTTTCAGGTTCTGGAGCTCGTGCAATCGCATCCATTTTCTCAGTTGTAGGGTGTATACCATGCTGATCAATAACGTGACCTAGGTACTCAACACTAGTCTGAAAAAACGTACAATTCGAGAGGTTAACCCGGAAACAATGCTCTTCCAGTCTTTTTAGAACCACTAACAGTGTATTCTTGTTATCCTCTACCGTATCTCCTATGATAAGAACATCGTCGAGATAACAAAATACATTTGGAATGCCCTTTAATACCTCGTCTATAACAGATTGAAACATTGCCGGAGCGCTCGTTATTCCATAAGGCAGTCGAGTGAATTGGAACAACCCCATGTGAGTGTTCACAGTTAATACATGCTGAGATTGTTGCGCGACCTTTAGCTGTTGGTAAGCATTTGATAAATCGAGGACTGAAAACACTTTACCATTTGCCACCGAGGCTAGAATGTCATCTATCCTTGGTAAAGGATAATGCTCGGTATCAATGCATCTATTAACCGTGACCTTATAGTCTACACAGAGTCTGATTTTACTCGACTTTTTTTTTTGGCACAATTACAAGTGGTGAAGCCCATTGGCTCCTCTTCACAGGCTTTAATGTTCCAACTTCCACTAACCTTTCCAGTTCTTTCCTTACAAGTTCTTTCAGGGCGTATGGCACATTGTATGCTTTGTGAAAAATAGGAACAACATTATCCTTCAAAACTATGTCTGCTTCAAAACCTTTTATAGCCGATGTGCCATCCTCACTGAACACCTGTGGAAATTTACCTTGCAATGACCTAACCTCATTTGCTAAAGTTACACATTGAACAGATTTAACAAAGCGGTTCCCATCTGATAGATCATGTCTCCAATTTGGGAACAGTACATCTAACCAAGGCCTTCCCAATAAAGGGGTAAAATCTCGTACATGAGCTACTATCAACGACAAACTATGAACACAGTTGTGGTTTCCCACCACTGGAACCTTGATTTGACCACGTATTTGTAGACGATCACCCAGCACTGACTTTAACTTTAATGCAGATGGCTCACAAGGAATGTCACTAAACATTTTCTGATACATTTCATCTGAAATAATAGATTTAGCCGAGCCACTATCCACTTCCATTTCTATTATTTTACTATTGACTGTAATTGGAACCAAGAGCGGCCCTTCCTTGACAGGAATAGAATTACTCACCCGCTCTTCCCCACTTGCATCGTTAATACTAAAAGTATGACTAGACTGCATAGGCTTCTTGTGATTCGAAGTATTTACCACTTTAATCTCAAATTCTTCATCACTGATCTCAGAACTTTGAGACTGCTCGTCACTGACACTTGACGCACTTGACGCTATGTTTTTACCCTTTAATACGGTCACACACTCGAGAGGTATGTCCCATCTTTTGACAAGAATAGCAACGCCAATCCTTTGCTGGACATGTAGCTTCAGAATGGAAACGACCACATCTACGACATTGTTGCCTCGACTTACTGGACTCTTGAGGCTTACTTGACTGAGACTTACTCGACGCAGACTCCTTTACATGTTCTTGCTTTGAGCGGTTATTTTCCCTCTTGTAGCGCTGACCTCGACTCTTCAGTATTTTCTTGACTTCTTCCTGACTGGACCCACTTGGATGGAGTAGTTTGGAATGGCTCCTTGCTAATTCCAATCCGCGAGCAATTTTACACGCTTTCTCGAATGACAGCTCATCCTCACAGTTTAACAATTGCCTTTGGGCCTCATCATCCTTGATGCCACAGACAAACCGATCTCGAAGGGCACGGTCAAGGTATGAGCCAAAATTACATGAGATAGCTAGAATCTTCAATTCGACTATGTAATTGTCTATGGACTCACCCTCTTTTTGGTTACGCTTCCCGAATTTAAAACATTCTGCAATGACGGACTTTGCAGGAGCAAAATGTTTCTTCAGGGCGGACACTAACACTGTGTAAGTTTTCCCTTGGGGGGTTTCTGGACTCAAAATTGACTTCAATATAGTGTAGAGTTTAGCACCCATAAGTGTAACGAATATGGAAGCTCTTTTTACCTCAACCACCTCATTTGCTTTGAAGAATTCTTCAAGCCGTTCGGCGTAAGAATTGAAATCTTCGATTTGAGGATCAAACTCATCGACCTTACCGACGAAACCCATCTTGACTCAGGACGGAACACAGAACACGTGTAGACGGACAATAGTAGACGGACAATAGTAGACAGACATTAGCAGGCTAGCTAGGCCTATATTCAAGATGTCACTCGACGCGACAACGCCCCCTTTTTTATACGCCTACCTTTTTTGCGGACACTCAGACTTCACGCCCGACAAAAAGCCATTTAAAAATGCCCAACGGGTTCTTGATACCTCGTCGCCAAGTTTGCTATGTACTCCACTCGACATAGGCTTATACATGACCAATAGGACTAGTAGGACTAGTAGGACTAGGGCCTAGTAGGCCTAGGCGTAGACACAAGAAATAGAGCGACTTGCCATGCCCGTCACCTTTATTCAACTGAACGAACTCAGAGAGCCACAGCTGCTCACACTCTCGCTGCGCACCGCCTTCTAGGCACTTGCTGACTGCTCGACCAGTATAATGGGTATTACTAAGACTAAGACTAAGACCACAACAGGTTTGACTGTATACCTACTGCTATTCTAGCTAAATCGGTCAAACTCATTGCTCTACCCCTCTCCCACATTATAAACATGTCATTTGAAACTGGCACATTCCCCACAATCTTAAAACAATCGACAATTGTCCCTATACATAAGAAAGGGAAGAAAGATGTTTTAGATAACTACCGTCCAATTTCGCTTCTCTCATCATTTTCCAAAATTTTTGAACTCGTAATGTACTCTCGCCTCTCTTCATATCTCAATAAATACCATATTCTTGACAATAGTCAACACGGGTTCCTCTCAGGTAAATCTACGACCTCAGCTATTTTCTCATTTCTTTCCCCACTCTACTCTGCATTAGATAGGGGAGACCAAGCAATAGGGCTCTTTTTTGACATGAGTAAAGCATTTGACACAATTGACCATAACATTCTTCTTAGTAAACTCGTTTCCATCGGCATCACCGGTCCTGCACACAATTGGTTAACGTCATTTCTCACTAACCGCACTCAAGTAGTAAAAATAGTTTCACCAAAATCTAACATACCATCATTGTCTGATCCACTACCAGTAACTAGTGGTGTCCCTCAAGGATCTACACTTGGCCCTCTATTCTTTCTTCTATATATCAATGACCTCCCAAAACTTCTAAACATGGATAAGTCCAAGGAACTAGTAAAATCTTTCCTCACATTGTATGCAGACGACATTAATTCTCTTCTTTTATCTCCCATCAAAACCGATACACTAACGCTCACATTAGCCGCAAATTCTCAAGTATCACTGATATCAGCATATTGCAAATCCAGTAGACTAGCTATTCAAACTACTAAAACAGTATATTTAAAGTTCCATGTGAATGCACCACAATACGCGACCAGCCCCCTCATTCGCCTAGATGACAAAAGTATAGCCAGACACCCATATGTGAAAGCACTAGGACTAATAATAAGTGAGACACTTGACTGGCTTCCCCATATCCAATCACTAGCACCACGTCTTGTCAGTGGATGTTACATGCTGCGAAGGCTGAAACTCCTCGTCAGCCCTTCTACCTTACTAATGGTATACCATTCATACGTCCAGTCAATACTCTCATACGCAGTTCTATTTTGGGGCTTCTCAAGCCATGCCAAACGCATTTTTGTAATTCAAAAACGGGCGATCAGAATAATTGCCGGCGTATCAAGAAAGAAATCGTGCAAGCCCCATTTTACCAATCTTAACATTTTAACTCTCATATCTGAACTAATTCTATCAGCGGCCTCTTTTGCTCACTCTCATCCTGAATTATTCATCACAAACACAACTGTCCATTCCCATGAAACACGATCCAATTCTAACATATTTATCCCCGTATTCAACCACACATTCTATAAAAATAGTCCCACTTACCTTTGCAGTAAAATTTATAACAAAATTCCACAATCCATTAAAAACTCCACTCACAA
This sequence comes from Isoperla grammatica, assembly GCA_945910005.1. Taxonomy (NCBI): domain Eukaryota; kingdom Metazoa; phylum Arthropoda; class Insecta; order Plecoptera; family Perlodidae; genus Isoperla; species Isoperla grammatica. The sequence continues at coordinate 31,211,027 of OX246745.1, forward strand.
AGCATTCAGACTCAAAGTAAAAACATTTCTTATTCATAATGCATTTTATTCCTTAGATGATTTTCTCAATTACAAATCTGATTAAATCAAAATTGTGTCCCCCCTCTTAGCCCTTTCCAGTAGGATAATGTGTGTATGTGTACCGTATTTATACGTATACCTCAACTTTCATACCTATGATGTATTATAAAATGTAATGTGTATCTATATATATTTATATGTATATACCTCAATGTATATACTCATGTATTGTAAATGTAATCTATAAGATTGTAATTTAATGTAATGTATAATGTAATTATAGGCTATTCACTCTCTCTCTCTCTCAAGAGGAGCACACATTTATCATGTAAATGTCAGGTGAAAGAATAATAATAATAATGATACTAGGGCCCGGTTCCACCAAACGATTATAAACTCGAGTTTAGCAAAGCGTCAGTTATTTTTAAAGTGAACATTTAAGATGGTCGCGTTCCACCATGTTTTTCGAACTCTCAGTTAGCTAACTGGCAGTTATTTTGTAAGCGAGCCTGTGATTGGTCGTTTACTAAAGCATAAATAGAGCTGGCGTGCCCCGTTATTTCCGCAAGGCTGTGTCTTTCCAGTTCCAAGCTTATCCAAGCCCAACCTAGCGCCTAGGCCTACCTAGGCCTGGCTGGGTAGGCCTACTTGGGCCTAGGGTCTAGGCTAGTACAAGTTGAATCTGTTATCTGTGCATACGTCCGCCGTAGCCCAGTTCAAAGCCCAACCTAGCGCCTAGGCCTGGCTGGGTAGGCCTACCTGGGCCTAGGGTCTAGGCTAGTGCAAGTTGAATCTGTTGTGCATACGTCCGCCGTAACCCAGTTCCAAGCCCAGCCTAGCGCCTAGGCCTGGCTGGGTGGGCCTCTAGTACAAGTCGAATCTGTTGTGCGTATGTCCGCCGTAGCCCAGTTCCAAGCCTAGCCTAGCGCTTAGGCCTACCTAGGCCTGGATATGCAAAGCCTAGGCCTTAGAACGAATCTTAACACAAATAGGCCCACATGCAAACTATGTATTAAAATGCAATTAAAATATGTTCACAAATGTAGATGTTTGGCCACAGGCAAGTGGTAAATAAAGAGATGACTAGTCTGGATACCCCCACATAACCTCACAATCATTTGTCTACTATGTGGCTAATGTGAAGTTTTAATTTTAAGCGGAAGAGGATCTGCCGCTTATTAGTTTAACTGGCAGTTATAAAGATTTAAAGTCCAGTTTAGTGCTGGTGGAATACTTGTTCAAAGTAACTGTATAACTGACGGTTAACATTTGGTGGAACCGGCGGACGCGTATTGGTCCGGTCTGCGCATGACGTCACGTTGTGACAAGAGCCAGCCGTGGCAGCCGAGCGCTCAGTGTCTGAAATATATTTCCGTTTTTGTTAGAATGGCGCTGTGTGATGAGCACAAGTTGCACAACCAATCATATTCAGATTCTCTTGATGGATGGCAATAGTGGTGCACCTATGTGCGTAACGACACTACCGTACAGAGGTATATTAAAACATGCATACGCGCACAAATAATCAACAAATGTATGTTTTGTGTTTGATAACTTCACGTTATTGTATTCTTTAGAACGTACAAACTTATTGTAGTAAGTAATGCAATCTATTCTAAGAATTGTAATAAGAAAACTAATAGTAGGTCCTGAAATAAATTTAATGGAAGCAGTAAGTAAAATAACAGTGATAATAATAACATTAATAATGATTACACGAGTTTTCAGCTGAAGCCAGGTAGGCTGAGGCCAGGTGGCACAACGCTTTTCCTGTAATCTAAGACGATAGAGTATTCCAGCCTTTGCGTACGGCGATGACACGCTAATAGACACTGACAGACAAATAATTGGGCCTCTCTCTTCACTTAGACGAGTAAAATACCAACAGTTTAACTGGGAACTCAGCTAGTTCTATGAAAACGAATATCCTTGCATTTTATAAACTAAATTAACTAACTTAATACAAAAAAATACCTACTGTTTGCTCCGCCCCCCCCCCCCCCCCCCCCCCCCCCGAGATACGCCATTGCTCCTTTCATGGGCATATAATTTGTGCCCTCATCTCAAGCGAATGGCTGTTATTTTTTATTTTTGACATGCGCATTTATCAAAGTGTCATTATTTTGATATATGGTTAAATGCCAATGAAAATCAATTAACAATAAATAATAATTACTACAGGAACTTACAATTTTAAATTTTCTTCAGCATTTTCATCCATATTTTGATGGGCTTCGGTGTCATTTGTAGGTGAATAGTTTAGTTATGTTTTAAATTCCATTTACATGCATTTTCTTCAAAATGATTAGAACAAATTCCGGAATACTTCACGTTAAACTTGTCACTTCGCCTACAGAACGTTATCCATCTAGAACACACTTCTGGATCTTTCGGAAACGAGTAAAATGAAATGTTCCTGTTATTTTGTGCACCGGCCGAATCACGTGGCCTATTTCTACACTCATACTGCGCATATTACCATATTGTCAATTTAAAAAAATATCTAAATAATGCCGACATGTAAATGCTAAATCACTAAATGAAAAATAGCACTCGCGACAATTAACAGTACACAACCCTAAACTAGCACAATAATAGTAGCACCTCTCACTTCGAGAGTAACAGACTTACTGATTTGAAAGAAAGTAAGCGTAAAGCTACTTCGTTTTGTGTCCAATGGATGACAAATTTATGTTAGAGATTGGCATTTACTTGATACGTCTTTTGGTGCAGCGTGAGTTCCATGTTTACAGAATGTAAGGAAGGAGGTATATTCTTTCACCCTTCAATCAGCTTCTCACTAATGACCACTAGTTTGGTATAAGGATGTTTTCAAACGTCATTGTTGACATCTGAACACAGACAGGCGTATCCGGCCGCCGAGACATCCCGTGCATCTAGCCGCTGCATGTCACAGCGTGACGTCACATGCCGGAGGCTGCCGCCGCCCCATGCGCAGTGTCATACCAAGCCCAGTAAGATCGTTCGGGAACATATCTAGTGAGCGAAATTTTAAGTGAGCGAATGTTCTACTGCGCGAATGCTCTTGTGCACGAAAACTCTAGTGCGCGAACGATCCAGCCCACGAATATTCTACTGAGCGAAAACTCTAGTCCGCGAATGGTCTAGTGAGCGAATGCTCTGCTGCGCGAAATCTCTACTGAGCGACTAATTAAGTGCGTGAATGTTCTAGTGCGCGAATGTTTCAGTGCGCGAAAACCCTAGTGCCTGAATTATTCAGGCCACGAGTATTCTTCTGAGCGAAAATTCTAGTCCGCGAATGGTCTAGTGAGCGAATGCTCTACATCGCGAAAACGCTACTGAGCGAATAGTTAAGCGCGCAAATGCTCTACTGCGCGCATAGTCTAGTAAG
>OX246745.1:31219420-31226274 GCA_945910005.1 Isoperla grammatica
ATGTAAACCTACAAGATTGCTTCTGATTGGCAATATGTGTCTTATGTGACCAGTCTTTTGTTGCGAATACCCAGTAATTATGAAAATATTAAGTTGGAACTCGTTTTCACCATGGCAACAACCAATGGGAAGTCTGGATGACGCTGGTTAGAATCCCCCGTAAGGCACGGGTTATATTATATATTTTAATCATATAATAATTTCTCACACTCCTCCATTGTGAATAGTATGAGTATTTATAAACAAAATTCTTTCAAGCTAAAAACAAAAATGGTGATTTAGAAACCGCAAATAAAGTGTTTTTATTCGAGGATACAATAATATAATTTATAATACATGGAGTTTCCATAACATTGGGAACATTCAGGGAGTCTTGCTTTACAAGAGACGTGAGTAAAGCTCCCCCCCCCCCCCCCCCCCCCCCCACAACCTAACACACGTTCAAGCATTTCGACAAGGAGGCTTGTGAACATCGTGTTTGTAAAGGCTATATGGAAAGTGAGCGAATTCTTAAGTGCGCGAAACGTAAAGTGAGCGAAAAATTTTCATTGAGTGTCCATTCGCGCAGTTTACGTTTCGCTCACAATTTACTATTCTCTCACTTTACTTTTCGCGCACTTTACTTTTCGCTCAGTGTCTTTTCACGCAGTTTACGTTTCGCTCACCTTACCATTCGCTCACTTTACTTTTCGCTCAGTGTCCTTTCGCGCAGTTTACGTTTCGCTCACTTTACTATTCGCTCCCTTTACTTTTCGCTCAGTGTCCTTTCGCAGAGTTTACTTTTCGCTCACTTTACTTTTCGCGCACTTTACTTTTCGCTGAGTGTCCTTCCGCGCAGCTTGTTTCGCTCACTTTACTTTTCGCTCAGTGTACTATTCGCGCATATTACTTTTCGCTCTCTTTACGTTTCGCTTACTTTATTTTTCGCCCACTTTACTTTTCGCGCACTTTACTTTTCGCTCACTTTACTATTCGCTCACTTGTCTTTTCGCTCAGTGTCCTTTCGCGCAGTTTACGTTTCGCTCACTTTACTATTCGCTCACTTTACAATTCGCGTACTTTACTTTTCGCTCACTTAACTATTCGCTCACTTTACTTTTCGCTCAGTGTCCTTTCGCTCAGTGTCCTTTCGCGCAGCTTACGTTTCGCTCATTTTACTGTTCGCTCAGTGTCCTTTCGCGCACTTTACTTTTCGCGCACTTTACTTTTCGCTCACTTTACTTTTCGCTCACTTTACAATTCGCGTACTTTACTTTTCGCGTACTTTACTATTCGCTCACTTAACTTTTCGCTCAGTGTCTTTTCGCGCAGTTTACGTTTCGCGCAATTTACTTTTCGCTCACTTTACTTTTCGCTCAGTGTCCAATTTTTGGGTTGAGTATGTTAAACAGTAGTATTCACTGGTCCGAAAACATTCGGTATTTTTTCAAGAAGTACCTCAGAAGTCCGTTAGAGTGCGCTACTTGTCGCCAAAGCGCAGGTTTAGAAAACGGTTTTCAAATACCCCAGACAATAGGCAACCCTTCAGGCTCGCATGAATAGAGGTCGACAGGTGCATTCCGTCAGGGGCATTCAGTATGCTTGTGTTGGGTGGTGGGGGTGTGGGGGTTCGGTTTGGGGAATTCTTACAATAAAAGAGGGCACCTCAAGATAGATAATAAGAAGTACAATAAACGTTTAGCGTTACATATGTTAAGCATTTAATGTGTCGTTACTCGTAATATGCCTATACACCTGCCAATGGAGAAAGATAATTGATACTATTAATATAAATATAAACAAACCAAATCTAAGAAGTCAAACAAAATTAAATATGTGTATGCCATCTAATCTAAAATATAATAATATGTATAACCAGGAAAACGCTCTGTGTGACGCGTTGATAAGCGAGCGCGTCCATGTCCACGAACTTTCTGGCGAAAAGTTCTCAAATTTATCGGCATTGTTCAATGTAAGAGATAAAGATAAAAGCGTCACTCAACGATAAAAGTGTCGCAAACGGCCTTGTTTCTCCAGCGCCGATATACTGAAAACACTAATATCATTATTAATAAAAGAATATTGTTTTAATAGTGATAATAACAATAATATTAATAATAATGATAGTAATAATAATAATAATAATAATAATAATAATAATAATAATAATAATAATAATAATAATAATAATAATAATAATAATAATAATGCTAATGCTAATGCTAATAATAATAATAATAATAATAATAATAATAATAATAATAATAATAATAATAATAAAAATAATAAAGTAATAAAAGTTTTGTTTTTTTGTTTTTTACAATCGCACACATTTTTTATTATTAGAATACAAAATGAAAAGTACAGAACAACTTGTTCCACAAAGCCATAAGGCTTAACTGTGGATTATACAGAATAAATAACACAGTAAGCACAGTAAGATGAAACAAAACGAAAGTGACAGTAGAATATATTACAACATGGAACTAATAATAAGAACGATACAAAAAACTACGATAATAATAACAATAATAATACAAATAATGATACAAAAAAAATAACGATCTTAAATATACAAAATATCAAGATAGAAGACAGTAAAATATAAGCGTTCTTGCTCAACTACTTTGAAATCACATGATTTAAATAAAGACAAAATTTAAATTAATAAATACAACATTAAAACTGAACAACTAACGTACAAATAAACAATTGCTATTAGATTAAATACTATTTAAATAAAAATCTTTTAGCCCTCTTTTTATTCTGCTAATTGAATTTATTACTTTAAGGCTTAGTGGCAGCTCGTTAAAAGTACGCGCCGTGTTTGTTGAAATATTTAGGGACCCTATATAAATGTGATATTTGAAAACGCGTGGTGATTGGATGTTGATGAATCATTTTGAAATCATTTTTAAAATAAAACTGAAAAGCGAGTCTATACTTATATAGCATGTGGACAGGCAAAACGTCACCTCTTTTATAAACGCTGGACTCAACCCAGTCAATATTTCTATAAATTTGCAAAGAACATTACCATTTGATGTTGCGAAGCTGTAATATTCCTTAGATTTGATAATGACGCGTTACCCCATGCTAATATACCATATATAATATTGATTCTGCTAGAGATAAGTAAACTGTTTTAAGAGTATCTGAAGGAAGCATGATTTTTATATAAAACATTTGACTGAGACATGATCTTAATTTATTACATAATTTATTGATGTGCGGAACCCAATTAAACTGATTATCTATAAGTATTACTAATCATAGATACATGTGGCTGTCAACGCAATCAATAACATTATTACAAGTACAAGTTTCACCATGCATGCAATCATAGGAATGAGAGATAATTCTCACGGTGCTTAACCGATCAATGTTTAAAGGGTTACATATATGCACAATTTTAGTTTTTCTACGTTTATAACCAAACCGTTATCGTGGGCCCACAATCGCAAATTATGAAAGTCAGTTTGTAGATAATGATTAGCAATGTTTAAGTTCATTCAGTTCTAGCAGTGTTGTTGTTTAAGTGTAATAATAATAATAATAATAATAATAATAATAATAATAATAATAATAATAATAATAATAATAATAATAACAATAATAATAATAATAATAATAATAATAATAATAATAATAATAATAATAATAATAATAATAATAATAATAATAATAATAATAATAATAATAATAATAATAATAATAATAATAATAATAATAATAATAATAATAATAATTGTTCCACGTAAACTCCATGACAGTATTAAACTAATTGGTCTCCAACCGAACATATACGTCGAGATGCAAAAAGCAATTATTTTGAACACGTGTAGGATAGTGCGAAAATTTTTGAACTAAGAAGAATGAAGACTTCAAGAAGTTCTCCATCCCGATGGTGGTTTTCGTGGTTTCCACCGTACAAAGAGCGAATGCTGGGATGAGTACAAATCGGGCGCGACCGTACATAGCATCCACAGTTCGGTTAGGAAAAAATAATGTGGACAACGATATATTAAGTAGTTCTAAGTAGATTTTAATAAGGTAAACACATGGAAATACTTGACATTTGTGTCCGTACAACATGTTTATGCCGGTTTTGACCTAGTTTGTATGTATTGCAACAATAAAATAATATTAACAAGTACTAATAAGACAGTAATGACTGAAGTTGAACAAGGTACCTCATGGAAATACTTGACATTACATCTGTATTGTCCGTATAACATGTAAACACCGGCTTTGACCGAGATTGATGACTGTTTAAACTAGTAACATGTAATAAGTGAAGTTAAATAAGGTAGACACATGGAAATACTTGACATTACGTCCGTATAACATGTTAACGCCGGTTTTGACCGAGATTGTATGATTGTGATACATTCAATAAAATAATAATAATAATGTACCAAAAGTATCAGTATTCATTGGTGGTGACGCCTTGTATCAATGTTTAATCACAATTCATGTTTATTTACTTTACTTTACTTTATTTACATTAAGGCCAGTGTCCTGTCGAAAAGTACCAAGGGGACCATTGGCTTTACGTCCCATCCGAATGAACGGTGTAACTTTGGCCAGTCACATAGGTTCCTCCACTAACCTGGACTGTCGAGCAGTTGACGAGCAGAACAAAGCTGTTACACAAGCTTTCGAACCCTCCAATCTGCTCTAACCAACGGTAACTAATGTTTCAGAGGAGAGTAGTCATATACATCCACCTCCTGACCTAGCCCGAGGTTGCTTAACTTCGATGTTGGTATGTGAACCGGCTAAACGACCGCGGCTAAACAGTTGGCTTCCTGTTTATTCATTGTCTATACTCAAAGCGGCAAATTATTTAATTAAGAAAGCAACATTAAAAGTAGTTAGGACTCGTAAGATATTATGCAAAACAAAGTATCAATTAACAAACTGGAAGACTACTTTATGTGGGATTAAAACTCCTTTGAGTCTCAAGTTAAAATGTGACTGTCATTAACAAAAATAATTTTTATGTGAAATGAGTGTGAACAATTAAATTAGTAATCGTTAATCGGTTTACAAATAAACACGTAGACCAGGAAATATTCTGGTATGCAACTCCCCAACCCCTAATATACATCGGTAGCAGCTCGCCCCTGGTGCAGATGCGACCCCAACCCGCTTTGCAAGGACGTTAGACGAGCTGCCTCCCCTCACAGGCGCTTGCGAGGTAGCTATAAAATGATGTTTTTAGAATAGTACGTAACTCTAGTGTTCGCCCGTTTCGCTCACTTTACATTTCGCTCAGTGTACTATTCGCTCACTTTACTCTTCACTCAGTGTCCTTTCGCGCAGTTTACGATTCGCTCACTTTACCGTTCGCTCACTTTACTTTTCGCTCACTTTACTTTTCGCGCACTTTACAATTCGCTCAGTGTCTTTTCGCTCACTTTACTTTTCGCGCAGTTTACTTTTCGCTCAGTGTCCTTTCGCGCAGTTAACGTTTCGCTCACCTTACTATTCGCGCACTTTCCTTTTCGCTCAGTGTCCTTTCGCTCACTTTACTATTCGCTCAGTGTCCTTTCGCGCAGTTTACTTTTCGCTAACTTTACTTACCGCTCAGTGTCCTTTCGCGCAGTTAACTTTTCGCTCACTTTACTTTTCGCGTACCTTACAATTCGCTCAGTGTCCTTTCGCTCACTTTACTTTTCGCTCACTTTACTTTTCGCTCACTTTACTTTTCGCGCACTTTACTTTTCGCTGAGTGTCTTTTCGCGCAGTTTACGTTTCGCTCACTTTTACTTTTCGCTCACTTTACTTTTCGCTCAGTGTCCTTTCGCGCAGTTTACGTTTCGCGCACTTTCCTTTTCGCTCACTTTACTTTTCGCGCACTTAAGGATTCGCGCAGTTAAGAATTCGCTCAGTTAAGAATTCGCTAACTTTCCATGTTCCCTTTGTGACCATGTTGGACAGTGTGGGGGGGGCTGGGGAGGGGGGGGGGGGGGGGGGAGGAGGAAACGAAAACTTGTATCCCGGTACCAACATCAGTCCATTACACATTTTAAAATATAATTATTGTGATGTGAATAACCTTCCTCTCATTTTACGCAGTTGTTCTGTTAAACGTAGTATTTGTGATGGGCTGATAAAATACACCATATTGTAACTAATGCGATCTCATCGGTAAATGTTATTAATGAAATATTCTTTGTGGTGATTTCATTTCAAATATAGCCAGAACAAAAGTCAAAATGTTTTACAATCAGCTCAACAAGAATATTCAAGATTTTGTATTATGCAATGAGTTTATTAAAAAAGTAACAAAATTGCAGTTTCATTTACTGATGTCGTCTTACTTGAGGGAGAGATATTTATGATCAGCCCTTCGAGGGATGACTTGAGTTCCAGTCTTCGCTATTCTCGACCGGTAGCTTTGTTAACCACCCCCCCGCGCGCCACTAGACCGTTATATATTCCTTGGTACGACACTGGGCAAGAATACCCCTGTTGTACAGTACACCGCGTTTCTTTGGAGCTAGTTCGGTTGCCTGAATAGGAGGCGTCTACTCAATCTTGAAGGAAAGGCTGAATGTTTTCAAGTCCAGTAATAAAGCCTATATAGGAATTTATGACCGGACGTGACACTCTCTACTGAGCGAATGTTCTAGTGAGCGAAAACTCTAGTCGACAAAAAATCTAGTCCGCTAATGGTCTAGTGAGCGAATGCTCTACTGCGCGAAAACGCTACTGAGCGAATAGTTAATCGCGCGAATGCTCAACTGTGCGAATAGTCTAGTGAGCGAATGGTCTAGTGCGCGAATGCTCTAGTACGCGAATTCTCTAGTGCGCGAAAACTCTAGTCCGCTAATGGTCTAGTGAGCGAATGCTCTACTGCGCAAAAA
>OX246745.1:31226474-31282015 GCA_945910005.1 Isoperla grammatica
TTATTATAAGGTGTTTGTCACCCATGTGAAACTAGCCCTTTATCAGTTTGTCCCAATAAGATTACTTGACGAGGTAAAACCATTATGCTAGAGCGAAATATAATTACAGTATAGTCAATGTTGACTTTTAGATTTGCTCTCTGATAAGAAAAATACATGTCAACGATATCTGCATTGTTTTTCATTTCAGTAATGATATTCGAAATGTAAAATCTCACCGGGATCTCTATATGTACTTCTAAGATGTTATTGTTCATGACCAAATGCGGCAAATGGCTGTTTAGAGTTAGGCTGGGCCTATCATTCTCGTCAGTGCAATTACCTATCTATGTATAGCGTGTTCCACACACTTTATGCTGCCAGCGAGGCACAGTCACGTTTAACTTTGTGTTTTTTTTTTTCTCTTCTCCAAACCTCCTAAATATTATTCGTGATCTCTCACCACCAAGTTTAATTCTGACACCTCTCTACATCGGCTACATCTTGAACCGAGGTAAGAACTATACAAGCACCACCTCCCTTCCCTCTCACACAGTGCATTCAAGGAACCCAATGCCGATAGGGGTGGCTCAGCGGTAAGATGCGAGACTCTAATCTGGGAGGTCGACAGTTCGATTACCGTTCACTGGCAATCCTGACTGGAGGTTTGTCCGATGTTCTCCTCAGTCGTAAAGACGAATGCTGGGATTGAGTCTTACTAACCAACTGTCCAAACGCCCTAATATACTTATAGGCTCTCACCTGAAGAAGGGCACATCGAGTAAACCTAGTGTACGTGCACCCTTTGACAGGGATTCCACTAAAAAAATTAAAATTATTCGTTAATAAGGGAAAGGGAGGCAGACCAAACTAAAAGCAATGTCACTTGGGTGAAAATCTGTACGCTTCAGGGTACGTTCTGTCTTTTTCCGTTACCGTTACCGCTATTAGGCTTATTAATATTACGATGGGTCTTACATATATGTGTTTGCTTGCCAACATCTGGGCTTCGTTTATGACGTTTGTCTTATTTAAATGAAGCTTTTCAATAATTTACTACCACTTAATTTTATGTAAAATTTCTGCAAGGTACTTGAACATATGAGCGGCTTTGGACGCAATCAAAATTTTACCCTGTGCTACTACATGCTGAATCTACTAATTCAATTTTCAATATCGTTGAACCATGCCATAGAAAAACACCACAGGGAAAATGAAATAAAATTATGGAATACTACAAAATCAAAATCAAAAACAAAAAAGTAGGGGAAGACCGCATAAGGAAAAAAATCATGTTTTCGGCGTGACACTATGTCAAAAATCAAATTATATGTGCCATAGTAGCAAGGTCGGTGTAAAATGAAGGAACTCTTTGCAGCGAAAAATGCGATAACAAACAACAATTATGTACATAAAAGTATAACAACACCCAACACTGTAACTTAGGTCAAAACAAAATGTGATTAAAGAACTACAGAGTTATTATTATTATTATTATTATTATTATTATTATTATTATTATTATTATTATTATTATTATTATTATTATTATTATTATTATTATTATTATTATTATTATTATTATTATTATTATTATTATTATTATTATTGTTATTATTATTATTATTATTATTATTATTATTATTATTATTATTATTATTATTATTATTATTATTATTATTATTATTATTATTATTATTATTTTTATTATTATTATTTATTATTATTATATTATTATTATTATTATTATTATTATTATTATTATTATTATTATTTTTATTATTATTATTTTATTGTTGCAATACATACAAACTCGGTCAAAACCGGCATAAACATGTTGTACGGGCACAAATGTCAAGTATTTCCATGTGTTTATCTTATTAAAATCTACTTAAAACTACTTAATATAATATCATTGTCCACATTATTTTTTCCAAACCGAACTGTGGATGCTATGTACGGTCGTGGCCGATTTGAACTCATCCCAGCATTCGCTCTTCGTACGGTGGAAACCACGAAAACCACCAACGGGAATGGAGTCTTCTTGAAGTCTTCATTCTTCTTAGTTCAAAAATTTTCGCACTATCCTACATGTGTTCAAAATTATTGCTTTTTGCATCTCGATGTATATGTTCGGTTGGAGACCAATTAGTTTAATACTGTCATGGAGTTTACGTGGAACAATACCATTTGCTGATATAATTAACGGTACAATAGTTACATTAGTCTGCTTCCGCAACCTTTTTATTTCAATAGATAACTCCTTATATCGGTTTATCTTTTCCCGCCAAGTTGTCTCTACATTGTGGCATAAAGGGACAGTAACATCAATTAAAATCGTTTCTTGTTTCTTCTTGTCAATAAATATAATATCCGGTCTATTGTGATGTATGGTTTGGTCCGTTATAACTGCCCGGTCGTAATATAATTTGTAGTCTTTACTATCTAATACCTTTTCAGGCTTGTATTTGTAATACGCAGTGGTTGTGTTTATAAGTTTATACTTTATGGCTAATTTTTTATGTATAATGTTTGCAACTTGATTATGCCTATGAAGATAATCTGTTTGACAAAGCATTTTGCACCCAGATACGATATGTTCAATTGTTTCGCCGTTCATATTACATTTTCTACATTTATCATCCACTGTGACGTCTTTCATTATGTATTTTTTGTAATTGTTAGTCTTGATTACTTTATCTTGAATACCGATCATAAATCCCTCTGTTTCGCTGAAAATGTCCCCGGACGTTAACCATTTGTTCGATGCTACCCTATCAACGTTATTAAGAAGTTCTTTATAATGACTGCTATGTAACGTCTTTTCTGATATTCTGACCTCCTTTGCTGTGTCAGAATTTAGTTTTTGAAGCAAGTTTATTTCCGTCATTTAAATTGAGGGGAGAAAGCGACTTGTCTGCCGATACTACAGCTCTATGAAGTTGTGAATGTGGGCATTTTGTATAAAAGTACTTTCTTAGAATTTCAATTTGTTTATAATATAAATTGTTTAAATCAATGAAGCCTCTTCCCCCTTTTTCTCTTGGTAGAGTCATTCTTTCTATTGCTGACTTAGGGTGATGACTTCTGTATTTGGTGAATGTTGTGCGGGTGAGAATTTCTAGGGCATGAATTTCTGTCTGTGTCCAATTAATAATTCCAAATGAATATGTAAGTACCGGTACAGCATACGTGTTAATTGCTTTAATCTTGTTTTAACCATTAAGTTGTGTTTTTAAAATGGATCCTATTCGTTTCTTGTATGCAGAAATTAATTTACTTTTCATCATTTTATGATCAATTCGTTTAGCCAGCGCAAATCCTAGATATTTGTATATGTCTTCTTCGTCCATTACTCCAATTCGGCTGTCTTCGTCGATTTCAAACTCTTCTAATTTCGTAATCTTTCCTTTGATCATATGAAGTGACTTACATTTATCAATTCCAAAATCCATACATATATCTCTACTGAATTCTAACGTTGAGTTTAGTACGTTCGTCATGTGTGTCGCATTTAGAGCATATAGCTTGAGATCGTCCATGTAGAATAGATGTGAAAGTGTGTGGCAAACCGTATTACCGTCCTTTATCTTGAAACCATGTGTAGATTTGTTTAGTATATGAGATAATGGATTTAATGAAAGACAAAACCATAAAGCACTAAACGAGTCACCTTGAAAAATACCTCGTCGGATGTTAACTGGGTCAGTACTTATCTGCTCTTTGCCTACGTTTAACTTTAATGTTGTTTTCCAACTCGTCATCGCTGTCCGCAAAAGTTTACTATCAGTGGGTTTACTTTATAAATTTCCAGTATCTGTATTAGCCACGAATGTGGTGACGAATCATACGCTTTCTTGTAATCAATATAGCTAACGTGAATGTTTCTCTTCTTGTTGAATGCTTGGTTCATTACAACAGAATCGATAATTAATTGTTCCTTACACTCTTGCGACAATTTACGACATCCCTTTTGTTCTTCAGCTAATATATTGTGTTCTTCGCAGTGACTATATATTTTATTTGTTATGCACGATGTCAAGATTTTGTATATCGTTGGTAAGCATGTAATTGGTCTATACTTACTTGGATTTTTAGTGTCATTATCTTTTGGTTTAAGCAGTGTTGTGACTTATCTAGATAAAATCATCTTGATTACGTATCTAGATAAAATCTGTTATCTATTTTCTTTATCTAGCTAATTTTTTTGGTGTTATCTTTATCTTTTATCTAGATAAAAATACAGATTATCTTACCTAAAATGTTAAGCTTTTAGATACAAAAAAATAGATAAAATGCAAACAGTATAGACAATGAAGAGAGTTCTAGCCTGTCAGAGTCAGAAGATTTTTTCCTGTGTGCTCAAGGATAAAAAGCAGATGCGATCATTTGGGGTTGCTACATCTTAATCTATCACTTGCATATACATATTTAGAGTCAAGTAAAACTGATCTTATCATGTTGGATGCATTTCCCATTGTCAAAAAAATGTTTCTCAAGTATAATACTACAGTACCATCATCTGCACCCGTCGAACGCATGTTCAGTTCAGGGAATCTTATACTAGTTCCCAGGCGCTGCAACTGGGGGACAATATGTTTGAAACACTACTTCTTCTAAAGTGTAACGAGGATTTACAAAAAGAGTAAACTCGGTTACAAAATGGTTTAATCAATCATGTGTCTGTCCAGCGTTTCTCTTGTGACCGTTTGTAGCAATTTTAAAATTACGTACTGTTTATTTACGCATATATTTTAACTTTTAAGGGGCTATCATATTGTAAACAGCCAATTGAACTCAATTAATGTATTATTATACTTCTAAAAATTAGTGTTTGGCAGACTATATCTTAAATTTGACACCGAGCATGTTTAAATTAATTGAATTTTGCATTTTGAAAACTTAAGACATTTTCCTGGACAGACCCTAATAGTAATGTATCTTGTACTGATTTTTACAATAAAGTTTGAAATTTTGAATATACTTTGTCCTGTATCTCTATTCTCTAATAACTTTAAACCTAACTATCCCATCCTTAAAATCCATCCACATTATGATAGATATGGAAAAAAAAATAAGTAAATATTGCTTTTTAAGAAACATGTCAATAACTCAATAATATCATTATTTTTTATCTTTTCAAAACTATCTAGATAATAATTTTAATGTTTTATCTATTATCTAGATGACTTTTTTACACTTTATCTTCTATCTTATCTAGATAACTTTTTGGAGAATTATCTTTATCTTTATCTAGATAAAAAATAAATTATCTAGTCACAACACTGGGTTTAAGAAATGTTATTCCTTCAGTAAAGAAATCTGGTAAATCCTTGTCTCCTAATATAAATTCATTAAGACATTTAGCAATCTGGGTGTGCATGTTTGAAAACTTCTTGTACCAAAAATGTTGAATGTTATCATTACCGGGTGCTTTCCAATTATGAGTATTTCGTATCGTTGTTTTTATATCGTTTACACTGATGCCATCAAATGTCATTTCTTCGATATCACTCATTGCCTCAATTTCATCTTGAATCCATGTTGCATTGTGATTGTGCATTAATGGGTTACTCCATATCCCACCCCAAAACTGCTCAATCTCTGTCTTCGATGGTAAACCATTTCCTACTATTTCTTATTTATTGTTAATTTTCTGATAGAATTCTTTTTCTTTCTCTTTAAACATTTCGTTTTGTTCTTTTCTATCACTACACTCTTTATACCTTCGTAATCTTTTGGCTAATGCACTTACTTTTTGCTTTAGAGTATCCAAATATTCGTTTGTAGCCTCGTTCGGTGTTTCATGTACAGTATGGATTTTGAACCTTTCAAATATGTTTTGGCAGTATTGTAATATCTTTTTAGATAATCTATTACCAATCCTGAATTCTTCTAATCTTCCAATATCTCTCCTTAACTCGTTGATCCGTTTGACTAATCTCCGCTCCCGTTTTGGAGTCTTATTTGTTTTTATGTTCTGAGAATGTACCAATTTTATTTTTAATCCTAATTGTCTGACCACTGCTACGGCTCCACAATATATTGCTGCGTGCACTTGCTCAAACGACAATTCTTTCTTCGCGAAATCTAACAATATATGTGCGTTCATTACGTGCATTACTATGTCCATTTGCTTAGACTGTTTAGGTTAAGGAATTCTTGGTCTCTTGTTCGGTTCTATAAGTGCAAATTCTGACAAAGCATTTTCAAAAGCTAAATGTAATATGTCCTTTAACTCGTCTATCTCTTGTAAGTTCCCTCTTGTATCCTCTTCTTGTTCAATGTTATTAATAGGTGGGTGTTGTTGATGTACCTCTTGTGTGTTCTGATCTTCTGGTCCTTCAGGTAGATCTACTTGTTCCATTAATTCTTGTCGTAGATGATCATTGTTTCTTGATGCTTCCATGATGTGCTCCTCGTTCGCCAAATCCTCTTCATTTTCTTGATCCGTTTGTAGCTCTTCCTCTACTTCATGTCTTATTACGTTTAATAGATTAAAAGGTAGCATACCATTACTTACAATTATTCTCCTTTGGTCTACTACTCTTTGTTCGGTTCCATCTACTAACGGGTATTCACGTGAAAAAGCTCGGAGCAGTTCTTGTCGATATCCAACTAATCTAGTTTCTAATAACGTAATTCTATAATAGTTGCGCATCACACAAATGTTCATGTTTTCTGTCCATTTGATACGCTGCCCCACTCTTCCAGATTTGGTGGTCTGTTGCGATAACACATCAGAATCATCCATAATCTGTTTGTTTATGTACTAAATGTAAAATGTTCATTCCTGTCAAACTAAGTTCTTTGTCACAGAAAGTTAATATTGTTTTTCAAAGAAATCAAAGCACTTAATGTCACACTTTTCTTTACACTGACAACTTGGCCGTGCCCCGTCAGTAAATAACACACTCAATTACAAGGCGCTGAGTTGGAGTTGAATGACATTTTCAATTTTCACAGATTCCGAAGATTAAATCTTCTTAATTCTGAAAACAAATTAAAAATGCTTACATACAACCGTAAAATATATATCTAGTTATAATATTTTCGAATCAAATTATAAATATGAGACCTTGACGTGTCCAGATCCAGCTTCAATATGTCAAAATCAACACTAATTTCAACTGTTCATATGTTTCTCAAGCAAGGCCCTGGACTAAATGTAAGCCTACAAAATTAAACTACTATTTATATACAAAGTAATGGATACTGGTACTTCCCATTATGTCTTCTTGTAGTATATCACTCGTAGATCTCAATGCCTTGAAAATTGTTGGTTGATTTCAGCTTTTTCCCTTTGAAATGTGATATATTATCAGCAGCGACTTGGAACATGTAGACTTTTAGGGGTTACTATTATTATTATTATTATTATTATTATTATTATTATTATTATTATTATTATTATTATTATTATTATTATTATTATTATTATTATTTTTATTATTATTATTATTATTATTATAATTATTAATATTATTATTATTATTATTATTATTATTATTATTATTATTATTATTATTATTATTATTATTATTATTATTATTATTATAATTATTATTATTATTATTAACATTATTATTATTATTATTATTATTATTATTATTATTCGTGGAGAATCTGCAAGTTCGCATGCTACAAGCTGTATTATTATTATTACATTATTATTAAAGCAGATTTTAAGACTCCATTGACTCCGGTAGGGTTACGAGGTATCAAGGTTCCGGTATGTTTAAACTCCCCGATTTAAACAACAAATATGGCCAAAGATCATTATGTTACTCGGTACCTTTTTTGTTTAATAAGTTGCCACCTGAACCCAAAACCTTGTCTTCTATTTCTAAAGTTAAGCGTTCACTAAAAACACATCTTCTCTCTCTTGATTACTGATATGTTTATAATTTTTGCGTGTTTAAAACATTGTTTTGTTGTTTGTTTGTTTTTTCCTTAGTTTCCTCATAAGGTCATAAGGTATTAATTATGATTTATATCGTTAATGTATCTCGTTTGCATATTATGATATAATTATGATATTATAATTAACTAATATATGTGTTCCGTTTTCTATTTTTTGTTCATTTATGTATAAAGATACCCCACAGTTAAGCCTTGTCAGGCTTTGTAGGTTTCTACGAGTGAATCATCTTTTTTATGCGTGTAGTTCTATATGTTGAAAATTTCAAATAAAAAAAATATATATATATATTATTATTATTATTATTATAATTATTATTATTATTATTATTATTATTATTATTATTATTATTATTATTATTATTATTATTATTATTATTATTATTATTATTATTATTATTATTATTATTATTATTATTATTATTATTATTATTATTATTATTATTATTATTATTATTATTATTATTATTATTATTATTATTATTATTATTATTATTATTATTATTATTATTATTATTATTGAGAGTGGAGGCGCAATTACAAGCTATCAGCAGCCACAATCGATGTTCATACCTCCTATCGATGAAGTTGAGGTTAAAAAAATTTTAAGCGGTATGAGTCCTAATAAGCAAGCAGGCATAGATGGTATAAGAGTTAAAGATTTGCAAAGTATCTCTAGTGAGATAAGTCCTGTTATTGCACGATTAATTAATTTATCATTGACTGAGGGCATAGTTCCTGAAAAACTAAAGACATCGATTGTGAGGCCAATTTATAAAAAAGGAAATCACCTTGAATATTCTAATTACAGACCTATCGCGTTGTTGCCAAGCATTGAAAAGATTATGGAACGATACATTGCAAATTGTTTAGTCAAGTACTTAGAAAAATTTAACATTATTAATGAGCATCAATACGGATTTCAAAAAGGGAAAAGTACGTCGGATCTACTCTTAAAATTTTCTAATTTGATCAATTCTAAACTTAACAAAAACTGTCACATTTTATGTATGTTCATCGACTTTACTAAAGCTTTCGATACCCTAAACCATAGAAAATTGCTGCTTGCTCTTGAACGGATTGGCGTAAGAGGTCCCTTGTTAGCATGGTTTGAAAATTATTTGTCAGAAAGGAAAATTATTGTGCGAGTGGGAGAGTTTGATAGCGAAGTTAGACCATGTCAAACGGGGGTACCGCAAGGGTCCATATTGGGGCCAGTTCTTTATTTAGTTTATGTAAATTTAATGGTACTGTTCATAAAGAGGTGTTTTTCTTTTTGCTTTGCCGATGACACGTCATTAGTAGCAATTCATAAAAATATAAAAATGGCTGAGCTTTATTTGCAGGAGGATTTTATTAACTTGTTGAGGTGGACACATGATGATGGACTTATCATTAATTCAGTTAAAACAAAAATAGTACATGTTTCGTCCCCGCATAATATTAATCACAATGAAAGTATAAATATTTTTACCCATTCCTTTGATTGTTTACATAGCAATGTTTGTCAAAATGTTAGCAGCATCCAATGCAAGTGTAAAAGTAAAATTAAAATTGATTCAGTTTACAGCCATCCGTATTTAGGAGTGGACATCGATCAAAACTTTTGCTGGGATGTGCATATATCACGAGTATGTAGTAGGCTTAGGTCGTGTTTGAATCAACTGTACAAATTAAAGTTTATACTGCCTTTTACTCTTTTAAGAACGGTTTATATTGCGCTTGCTGAGTCCGTCATTTCATACGCCTTGACAGCATGGGGTAATGCTTCGTTTTCAAATATAAAACATATTATTTTACTGCAGAACAGAATGCTTAGGTTAATATCGTATAATAAACCAAATGATTTATGTTTTACAACAAGTGGGTTATATAGATTGTGTGATGTCCTTCCTGTTAATACATTAAGTATATATAAATTGGTGTTGAAGTTTTACTACCAGGAAATGTTTAAAAACGTAATAGACCATAGTTTGTATACTCGTGCCAAAAAAGCAGAGTTTTTTAAAGTACCTAAGTTTGACAATAAGTACGGCAAGCGTGCTTTGGAATATTGTGTGCCATTTAATTTTAATAAGCTTCCCAAAGACCTGAAGAACTTGGATAGTATAAGTACTGTGAAAAGGGAATTAAAAATGTTTTTGTTACGTGATACTATCGCACTTTGTTAATAGCATTCGAAGAGTGCTTAATGTTTTTGAATTTTGTATTATATTATATTATTATTTAATTATTTAGCATTACGAAATGTATTAATGTTGTAATAGGTGTTGGGAGTCTAGATTACTTTCAATTAGTTTTGTTTGTTATCCCCACAGACAAGCTACGTGTGTAGCTTTGGGGGATTGTATCGAATGTAAAAAAAAAAAATTATTATTATTATTATTATCATTATTATTATTATTATTATTATTATTATTATTATTATTATTATTATTATTATTATTATTATTATTATTATTATTATTTTTATTATTATTATTTTTATTATTATTATTATTATTATTATTATTATTATTATTATTATTATTATTATTATTATTATTATTATTATATTTATTATTACTCAGTTGAAAATGAGACCGGAGATGTGTTACCGGTTAATCAACTATATATGTTCAGGCTTGCAATACAATTCAATTTTAAATCTAACTTTAAAACACCCATCCATCGTTCCATCGCAACGCGTTCTCAAAATACAGCTTTTTATTATGTGCCGAATTATGACAATAAGCATGGCGCCAGGACTCTCAAAGTAATAATTCCTAGTATTTTTAATGATTTGCCTCGGTATATAACCGCGCTTCCCTCACTTAGTCAACTTAAAAGAGAAGTTAAAGATTTCCGTATAAATAAAAATAATTAATGACACAGTTAAGTTTAGTCTCGGTTGTGTTTTCTTTGCTTTAGTAGTTTATAAATCTTCATTTTCTTCAAAATTATTTTAATAATTTTGTTTATTTTTAAATTAATTATGTTAATATGAAATTATTTGTGGTTTTTGTGTATTTTGTTTCTTTTGGGGAGAACCCCACAGTCAAGCCTTAGGGCTTAGTGGGATAACAATACATGTATATGTATAGTTTTGTGTCAATATAACTCTCAATAAAAAAAAAAATATTATTATTATTATTATTATTATTATTATTTTTATTATTATTATTCATAAGACATGGTACACATACATATGAAAATACATGCGTAGGTAACCTTATGAAGATAGGATGCAGGAAGCGGAACCACGTCCCGTCCTGTTCTCACTGGCAGGAGAGTTGGTTACCGTTAACCTGCACCAAATAACGTACAAGAAGGAATGTACTATTGTTATCTGTGTTTATAAATATCTACCATTGTTAAACAATTAATTTTTTATACCATTCGAAGCGATGAGGGGTGATAGATGAATGCATGCACGTGATTGCACAACGCATGACCATCCTCGGACCACACGTGCATGGGCATACGATTACAACGTATTCCCCAACTCTACAATATACAATAATTAATAATTGTTTTGTTCATCACTTACCATTCTGTGATTCGTTCCCTCTCGAAACATGTCTATACATTTTGACAATAGGTCAGGCCCTGGTGCACCAGCCGACAAGTTGAGCACTTTCGAGCTATACACATTCATCGTATCTTCGCCATCAAATAAATGCTTCAAATTAGGATCATTTACCGTTTCGGTTGAATCCATCTTATCACAGACAATCGTTAACTTGTGCTGTGCTGTTCTACGTCTAAACTATAGCTGATTGTCGACACTTGTGCTTTGTTTGAGTAGCTGATTAGAAGCTCGTATCAGCTGTTCTCGCTCTCTGGCACTCGCGCTCTCACGCCCTTGAACCGCACCGCCCATACTATTACCGACTCTACAGACACATTCATACTGTACAAACTAGGTTTTTTTGCTTAGCCTCAATCTATGTCGTGTGTTTGCTGTACCTACTTTATCAACTGAAGTATAGATGTTGAAGGGTGTAGTGACGATATGTTACGTTGGTAGTCGCGCGCGGTCTTCAAACGTTTACAATGTTGACAGTTCAGTAATAATTTGCTTACATTTCCTTCCCTACGTCACAATGGCATTTTAGTCTACTAGGAAAACGCTCCGCGTTGCCAGATGAGCGATTTATTTTTTATAAATCAAACAAATCATTTGCATATCATATTACTCTTACAAAAAGAAACTTTATGATAAACATAAGATTTTTTTACAAGATGGTGGTTCCAGAAACAACCTTAGAATTTGTGTATATTATTTCTCGATATGTTGCTAATAATTGCACGAAATATTATTCAAATCCGTCAAGAAGTTTTCTTTAAATAAATTAAAACCTTCGAGTTGATTTTTCAATGGATTTCCGCATAATTTCATTCAACCGTGCTCTTCTCAATATGCTCTAATTAATTAACTATTGAACGTATATGTGTATAGAAAGTTACATAATGTAGGCACAGGCTAGACCTAAAACGTGATGTTGTTAAATCATACAATTACCGCATTTAAATCATAATAAAAGCTATTTAAATCGTCGACACAGTTCGTTGTTAACTTTTGCATGTTTGCCATAAAAGTCATCAAACATACCACGCCATTGTTGCCATTCTGTTACGGTTATCAAAATTCAAAAAGTAGTTTAAGAAAGGTCTCTTTGTACACGCCATTTTCCAAGCATAGTCAGTGCATCTTACTTTAATGGTCCTCAAATGAGAATCATTTAAGTGGAAGTGAACTCTGTAAAGAAACCAATGTAACTTCCGGTAAATAGAAACTACATATTTTTTTACAAAATGGCGATTAAAGTAACAATTCCAAAACTTTTATCCGGTGTCGATATTGTTAGCGTGGACATAAATAAAAAAAATTATTTAAATATGTTCATAAGTTTTACTTCAAAAAAAAAAAAAACGGAATTTTTTTCAATAATTAATTTTTTGTAGGCTGGCATCTTGACGAATTTTGTTGGTTATGTTAACAGCATCAAGTTTAGTAGTCACGAGTGTAAACCGAAAATTTCAGCCAAATCCATCAAGTCAAGCCGTTTGACATAGGCGCGACGAACAAAATTTGGCGCACACACACGAACAGACGAACAGACGAACAGACAAAACGCCGATCGAGTTGTATGGAGAGATTCGCTACCGCAATTATCTCATGAAAAAAAAAACATCAATAATGTTGATTTATTTTGATTGAATAGTCACCTTTGACATCATCTCTAAATGAATTAGTTGAGCTGGGTTGATATTGTCTAACACTAGGAAAACGCTCCGCGTTGCCGGATGAGCTATTTTTTTTTTTAAGTTAATCAAACAAATCATTTGCATATCATATATGACTCTTACAAAAAAAAAACTTTTAAATTAAACACATGATTTTTTTACAAGATGGAGGTTCAAGTAACAACCATAAAATGTGTGTATAATATTTCTCAATTTGCTGCTAAAAATTACACGAAATATTATTTAAATCTGTCAAGAAGTTTTCTTTTAATAAATTAAAACCTTTAAGTTGATTTTTCAATGGATAACCAAATAATTTCATTCAACCGTGCTCTTATAAATAGGCTATTATAAATTATTAATGACTTATTATAAATGACTATTATAAATGACTATTAAACTTATCTATGTATAAAAAGTTGCTTAATTAGATGAGCGTAGCGAAGCGGAGTGAATCTCGCCATACAACTCGATCTGCGCTTTTGTCTGTGTGTGTGTGTGTGTGTGTGTGTGTGTGTGTGTGTGTGTGTGTGTGTGTGTGTGTGTGTGTGTGTGTGTGTGTGTGTGTGTGTGTGTGTGTGTGTGTGTGTGTGTGTGTGTGTGTGTGTGTGTGTGTGTGTGTGTGTGTGTGTGTGTGTGTGTGTGTGTGTGTGTGTGTGTGTGTGTGTGTGTGTGTGTGTGTGTGTGTGTGTGTGTGTGTGTGTGTGTGTGTGTGTGTGTGTGTGTGTGTGTGTGTGTGTGTGTGTGTGTGTGTGTGTGTGTGTGTGTGTGTGTGTGTGTGTGTGTGTGTGTGTGTGTGTGTGTGTGTGTGTGTGTGTGTGTGTGAAGTTCATCCGCCATGTTATAAAAAAATATTGTTTCTTTACGGTTATAATTTTTTCATTTTTACAGTGTTCCACCGATATCCAAAAAATTAACAACTAAAACACATGTTTTGTTATTTATTTAATTAAATTTAAACTTACACACCGATAAAAATAATTTTGTATATATAAGTCCACATCAATAGTACCAACACGCGACACAATTTTCAAAATTTTAGCTTTAACCGCCATGTTATAAACAAATATTGTTTATTTACGGCAGTAATTTTCTTCGTTTCTACAGTGTTCCACCGATATGATTCGCATTTGCCGACCATTGAAGTAAGATGCACATAGTATGCTACCAAAATGGCTTACGCAGTCAGACCTTTCTCACTCTGTATTTGGAATTTTGATAGCTATCATAGAATGGCCACAATGACTTGTTATGTTTTATGACGTTCACGGCAAACATGCAAAAGTTAACAACGAACTTGGTCGACAAATTAAAAAGCTTGTATTATGATTTAAAAGCGGGTTATTGAATAATTAAACAATTTTAAATATTAGATATAGTCTGTATCTACATTATGAAACTTTCCATACACTGATAGGTTTGATAGTTTATGAATTAGAGCCTATTGAGTAGACCACGGTCGAATGAAATTATGCGGAAATCCATCAACTTGAAGGTTTTAATTTCTTAAAAGAAAACTTCTTAATGGATTTAATTAATATTTCGTGCATTTATTAGCAACATATCAAGAAATAATATACTCAAGTTATAAGGTTGTAACTTGATCCGCCATCTTGTAAAAAAATCATGTTTATTATAAAGGTATTTTTTTTTTAAAGAGTAATATGATATTTAAATGATTTATTTGATTTGATACTTTGAAAAAATCGCTCATCTGTCAACTTGGAGCGTTGTCCTAGTTTCTTCATTTTTACAGTGTTCCACCGATATGATTCGCATTTGCAACCATTGAAGTTAGATGCACATAGTATGCTGCCGGTTTTTTGCTGGTTATCGAGTTCGACCCGAAAATTTCAGCAAAATACGTCGAACCGTTTGAACCTGTGCGCGACGAACAAAATTTAGCACACACACACACACACACACACACACACACACACACACACACACACACACACACACACACACACACACACACACACACACACACACACACACACACACACACACACACACACACACACACACACACACACACACACACACACACACACACACACACACACACGCGCGTCTCCTGGTGAGGCAACCATGCCCCTGGCTGCGGTGGAGCTACTTGACAGTGGAGAGGCTGGAAGGACGCTGTCCACTAGCGCTTTTCTACAGTTCTTAGCGGACGTGAAGGGCAACGATCAGCCATTCAAGGTGGCCCGCCGTTTTACGAACGACATTACCGGGCTGGTTTTTATGCTGACATCAGTTCTTCCGGTCTTGAAAAATGATCGTGCAATCAACCAACGTTCACGACGCCTTATTGCCACTCTAAAGAAGGCGCAGGCGTACTTTGACGCGACCGGAGAAGACGAGGTCACCCTATCTCGATCCACCTCTCTGGAAAGTGTCAGTTCCACTGGACTAGAGTAAAAAACCTGTCACCAACATGGCGGAGACAATTTTCATCACCCTTAATGCAAGGAGCGTTCGTAGCGACTTTAAATGGAGTCAGCTGTCGACCTTCCTGGATCGCCACTTCCCCGACGTCGTCCTCCTACAGGAGACAAACACGTCCTCATCACCACTACCCCTTCTAATCTCGAAGTACTCTTTTTATTTCAACCCCCCTGTTCAAGTGTGCTCGGGGACCATGATAGGACTTTGTAAGTCATCACCCATGGTCTTTCGAGCCCAAAATATTCTATACCCTGGCTATCTTCAGGAACTTCTCCTAGAGATTCCCACCACAGGTCGGACGCTTCACGTCATCTCCGTTTATTTGCCACACAACCAAGCCATAGCTCTAGACATTCTGACGTGCCTTGAACGTCACATCAGCGACGTACGTGGTACCGCTGGAGTCGACGCTCAGTTCCTTGTTGGGGGGGACTTCAACTGTACGTTGGATCCCAACACTGACAGATCCGGGGGCGTCGAGCGGTATCCGCGCGTTGCCCGACTGCTCCGGAACACAGTTACGACAGCAGACCTCTCCGATTTGTGGCGGGAGTTTCACCCCGGGGAGCCAGGTTTCACGTATGTGGGCAATGCCCCACTGCATTCCGCCTCTCGCATAGACAGGTTCTATGGCACTCCCGAAGTGACCACTTTGATGACCGGCGTGCGCGTATTGCCCGCTTTCTCCGACCACCTTGCACTGCTGGCCACTATGTCGCTACGAACGCCTAAGTTTGTCTCGCCATATTGGCGCTTTGACAATACTCTCTTGGAGGACCCGAACTTCGGAGATTGTATTCGCGAGCTTCTCGAATCATTCGAGGCTCGTCGCAATCATTACTCCTCGCTCCACCACTGGTGGGATGCCATCAAGCAGGAGATTCAGACCACGACCATCCGATTCATTAGACTCCGCCGGCAAATGTCGGACGAGACGTTTGCACAACTCGAGAGGCGTGTCGATCGAATCGTGTCCAGTCCCCTGCTGGGTGAACACACCACGGCAGATTTAGCTCACGCAACCTCCCAAGTGCGCGACGCGTACACAAGGAGAAGCGAGAGAGTGCTGGCAAACTCTCGCTACGCCCACCTCCTCGCTTCGGACAGTCCGGCAGGACCAAGTTTGGCTCGTGATATGGCTCCCACGTTTCAACCCCTCAAAGAACTGCGCCTGGAAGGGCGCGTCGTGTCTGATGGACCGTCGCTATGCACGGTCGCGAGGCGTCACTTCCAGGAGGTTTACGCTGCCACGCCCGTGACAATCGAGGAAGACTCGCCCCTGTACGAGACCCGGCCTCTACTTTCTCGCCTCCAACGTGAGAGCCTAGATCGGCCGCTGAGCCAACAAGAACTCACCGAAGCTCTTGGGTCCCTGAACAAAGGGAAGTCTCCCGGAATTGATGGTCTCACTCCCGAGTTCTACTCGTTCTTTTGGAGTGAGCTGTCGGGTCCGTTTGAGGAAATGTTGGCGCACTCCATGGAGACCGGCCTTCTTCCCCGATCTGCACAAAAGTCTATCCTGACGCTACTTCCTAAGTCGGGTGACAGGCTGGACATCAAAAACTGGCGTCCAATTTCTCTGCTCACCGTGGACTACAAGATCGTCGCACGTGCTTTGGCAACACGGTTGAGCCGAGTAATTGGCTCGCTGGTCCACCCCGATCAGGGCTACTGCGTTCCGGGGAGAACCATCTTCGACAGCCTCCACCTGCATCGTGACGTCGTGGAGTACGCCAACACCGAACAGGTTCCCCTAGCATTTCTCTCCCTTGACCAACAGGGAGCATTCGACAGGGTGAACCAACACTATCTCTTTCACCTTCTCCGATCGTATGGTTTCGGCGAACATTTCGTGCAAACCCTGCGGACACTTTACGCCGGCGCCACGTGCTTCGTACGAGTGGGGTCATGTTTGACGGCTCCCTTTCCTTTCGGTCAGGGAATCCGACAGGGATGTCCCCTGTCAGGTCAGCTGTTCTCGCTTACAGCCGAGCCTTTCCTCAGACTGTGCAGATCAAGACTCTCGGGGTTTCTTATGCCTGGTCAACTGGAACGCAGACTCGTCGTCTCAGGATACGCCGATGACGTATCGGTCTTCATCGCTGACGACGAGGATTTCGACCGGTTGGGGGTAGTTTACCACATCTACGCGGTTCAGTCTGGGGCACGACTCAATACTCAAAAGTCCACCGGTCTGTGGGCAGGCAGCTGGGTCGGGCGTCGGGACTCTCCACTCGATTTCGCTTGGTCGAGTGAGGGCGGCAAGTGTTTGGGGGTAATGTTGGGCAATACGCCTGTAATCAAGGCCAGGGGCTTCGACGCGTTGCGGGAAAAGTTCCTCGTCGCAATCCAAAGGTGGCGAGGCCGAGCGTCGACCATGTCTCTTCGTGGTCGAGTTCTAGTCGCAAACCAGTTCCTGGCACCTAGACTGTGGTACACATTTCAAGTGCTGCCCCCACCTCCTGCGCTTCTCAACCGGCTTCAGGGGGAACTGGCAAATTTTGTATGGGCCGGCCGGAGACACTGGACGCGTCTGCGCGACCTCTGTGCCCCCGTCCATCTTGGAGGACTCGGCCTGGTCCACCTGGCGTCGAAGGTGGACATGTTCCGAGTCGTTTATGCACACCGATTTCTTTCCAACTTAGAAGATCACCCCTGTCACGTCATGACTCGGCATTTCCTTGGCAAGTTTTGCCGATTAGGTCTTGGCTGGCAGGTTTTGTTTCACCCCAAAATCGGTGGGCCTGCGGCTCGTAACACCTCCGAGTTTCTCCAAACCGTGCTCAAAGCTTGGTTCTCCCTGAAACCAAAGCCCGAGAATTTCCCGTCAACGAACTGCGGAATGCGAGACGTTCCCCTGACAGAAACGTCGCTTCTCCCAACGGCCACTTCTCCCTTCATTCCCTCATGGGCTTTGCTGGGTTGTAAAACGCTCGGGGACCTACTCAATGGTTCAGAGTGGACCGACGTCGACCGGTTGGAGGGCTTTGCCGAACAATCTGGTCGAGTTCGCCAAGCTCTTGGCGTCAACGGGAACAGGATCCGAGCCTTCTGCCATCTACGTTTTCGTGGCGTGAAAGATGTTCTGGGTCCTGAACCCTGGCCCCCAAATCTGTTGTATCGTCACCCGTTGACCGGCGAGTGGGTCTCCCTGCTCCCTCAACAGCACAGGCGGTCGATCCTGCGTGACATCATGGTCAACTCCCTCCGCCTAGACGGTTCTCTAGAGGGACACTGGTCGCACGATCGAGTCAATTGGAGAGCTCTCGTTCGCTCACCCTCCCTTGGATTCGATTCCGAGGTCGTGTGGCGTTTCAACAAGAACCGTCTGGCAGATCCTATCTTCTTGTTCCACGCAGGGTTGGCCGCCTCTCGCCTGTGCCCCTGGTGCCAGGTCGAGGGTTCGGCTTGGCACATGATAGTGTCCTGTCGCCGGGCCGTGCAAATGTGGCGCCTGGCTGATTTGCTAATCAGAAACTTACTGGGTCGCCGTCAGTGGCGCACACCCTATTTTGAACTACTGGAGCGACTTTCTTCGTGCCCCCCCCCCCCCCCCCCCCTAGTTCCGGGAACTACAATGGGGGGTCTGGGGGGGATGCCCCCCAGCGGATGCGGGTCTGGGGCGCACAGCCCCAGAATTTTTTTTGGTCCTCTCATTGCATTTAGTGGCATTTTACGAGTTTTAGAGTACTTTCCAAGCTAATGTAAGCAATAACTTAGGTTGGAATTCATAGTCGGCCCCTACACCTAGGGGCGCCCATTGTTACCAAGGTAACAATTGTTTGCATGTTATTTCCCATAAACAAAACAAATCCATAGCAACAATGGGTGCCCCTAGGTGTAGGGGCCGACTATGAATTCCAACCTTAATCCCGTTATATAGGCCTAGTAGTAGATGGTGTCCGCAGGTTACGCTGGGTATACGCACGTTTAAGAAAAGCAGTTTATGTGATCTAGTTGACGATATTACATGTTCTTTTTAAAATAAAATGTGTTACCTGTGCTGATGAATGTTGGTAATCCTGACTGCGAAAATATATTGTTTAAAGCGACCATATTTCAAATCGGGAAATCTGGGACAAATACCCAAAGGGAAAAGGGACCGGTCAAATGAAACATTGGGGGGAGTGGGGGAATGGCCCCCACCAACAGCGCCGCAGGCGATTTAAAAAAAAATACTTGTTTTTGACGTGGTTTTAAGTGTTTGTTTTTAATGCAATTATAACTTAATACTCAGGTGGTAAATGAGTACAAATGTCACCACTCTTATTGATAGAAATTAGAAGATGATCAGATTTTATAACAGAGAAGATGAGACTCAATGATGAATGAATGAATGAGTGACTCAAACGTGGACATGGCACAAATAAGTATAAGAAGGCGATGAATCTCTCCTTATTACCAGTACGAAAGGGACTTCTTTACAAACGCACTGTTTTCAGCAAAGATTTCTATTGCTCTGTCGAAGTCGATCGGAATATCGTGCTCCATTGAGATCACCATAAGATCCCCAAGACGAGCGTCGCTCATAGTACTCCTTAGCCTTGTTTTAATTAGCTTAAGCTTTGAGAAAGCTCTTTCTGTAGTCACACTTGACACAGGAAGGGTGACAGGAATAGCGAGAGCTACGCTGACATTTGGAAATGTGGATTTCAGCCTGCTAAGGCAGAAAACCTTAAAAACCTCAACAAGACTGCCTGAATTTATGGTTTTCCGAACTTTCTGTGGCTCGTTTTCCTCCGAGCTCTCCGATTCAGATTGAATTTGCTCTTCCGTTGAGTTTTCCGAAGAATCAACGTCGGCAGTGGCACCAACTCTTGTCTTTCCCCTGCTCTGACTAGAGATGTTTGGTCAAGAAAGTGTCCGCACACTTCACACAGTTTAGCAAATGCATCCTTGGGGATACAATTTGGATTTTCCTTAACCTCTTGCATTCGGCGCCGTGTAAAAAGTGCAATATCCTTCATAATTCCCAGAGAGAGATTATTAAAATATGTGCCAATTTGTGTGACTGCGATATCCAGTACCGGTAAGAGGGTGAGCACTCGGAACCTTTCGAATTTGTCAACTTCAGGTTCGTCTCTGGCCTGTTCACCAGGCATTACTTTCTTTTTTGAGATTCGTTTCGTTGAAGAGGAGCAGCTTCTTCATCGTTGTGAATGTGGCTCTGCACAAATTCATCTGCCTCTGCATTTGGCGCAACGTTTAATTTTTAAAAATTATGTCCAAGTGTATACTTTCACGGACGTGTACACGTCCGACGTCCCATCCATCCCTAATGGTGACACAAGTAGTGGTGTGAGCACCTACACTGACATAATGAACCTAATTTGCAGGCCAAGTGTTGTTTTGTTATAAATCTGAATATGGGTTGCCAAAAATCCCGTATTTTACGGGATCTCCCCTCCCGTATATAACAGTATGGATTTTGTAGTGCATTTTTGTTTGTACTATGAGAAGTGCGAACATCAAAACTAAAGGTTATCAATGTGAGGAAACTTTTTGTACCCCCCCCCCCCCGCTCGCCGCGGCCAAATAGCGATCCCGTTATTGTATTTTCCAAAGTTTGCAACCCTATCTTCTTTAAGGAAATACATTCATGTCGGGATAACATAATACCATTGGTTATACTATTAAGGGTATTTTATACACAATGGACTTTCTTCTTTTCTAGTGTGTTTTTATTTTATTTTTTGTTTCACATTTCTTCACATTTTTTCTCATGCAGACCCCCCCCCCCCCCCCCCCCCGTTGGCTACTGGAGCGGCCGCTACCCTGCTCCCGTGGGGTGTGCGCCACTGGTCGCCGTGGATTGTCTGCTCGAGAGATGTATGTCGGGTTCAGTCCCGACAATACCTCCACCTCCAACCAAATCGATTTGGCCAATTTTGTTCTCGTGTTGGCCAAGAGCACAGTCTACAGGCTACTTGTAAGCTTCTTCAAAGAGGACCGCGAGCCTGCGCTCTACGATCATGTCCTGAAAGCTCGTCTAAAGTCTCGCATCATCAAGGAGTACGCTTGGTACCTTGGTCGCGGAGCGATCGATGGCTTCATGGCAAAGTGGTGCGATAGGGGGGCGCTCTGCTCCATTGAAAATGGCGAGATTCTTTTTAGTCAAGCGCTTACACAGTAAAGCCAAATGTCTTTAGTCTTCGACCGGTAGGGTTTGTTTTTCCAAACCCAAACTTTGTTTTCATTCTTTCCTCCAATATCGACGGGAAGGAAGCACGCCCTCAGCCTGCATCCTAAAGTGCAATTTTAAGTTGGATTTCTGTTCCATTCCTTGTAACTATCCCCTATTGATTCCGTCAGATTGAAGAGACTTGTTTCATGTTTTTGAGTTAACATATCCTTCTGGACATAGTTTTCTCTCCCCTATCGGTTTTATATAATAATAATAATAATAATAATAATAATAATAATAATAATAACACACACACACACACACACACACACACACACACACACACACACACACACACACACACACACACACACACACACACACACACACACACACACACACACACACACACACACACACACACACACACACACACACAAACACCTCCGAGTTTCTCCAAACCGTGCTCAAAGCTTGGTTCTCCCTGAAACCAAAGCCCGAGAATTTCCCGTCAACGAACTGCGGAATGCGAGACGTTCCCCTGACAGAAACGTCGTTTCTCCCAACGGCCACTTCTCCCTTCATTCCCTCATGGGCTTTGCTGGGTTGTAAAACGCTCGGGGACCTACTCAATGGTTCGGAGTGGACCGACGTCGACCGGTTGGAGGGCTTTGCCGAACAATCTGGTCGAGTTCGCCAAGCTCTTGGCGTCAACGGGAACAGGATCCGAGCCTTCTGCCATCTACGTTTTCGTGGCGTGAAAGATGTTCTCGGTCCTGAACCCTGGCCACCAAATCTGTTGTATCGTCGCCCGTTGACCGGCGAGTGGGTCTCCCTGCTCCCTCAACAGCACAGGCGGTCGATCCTGCGTGACATCATGGTCAACTCCCTCCGCCTAGACGGTTCTCTAGAGGGACACTGGTCGCACGATCGAGTCAATTGGAGAGCTCTCGTTCGCTCACCCTCCCTTGGATTCGATTCCGAGGTCGTGTGGCGTTTCAACAAGAACCGTCTGGCAGATCCTATCTTCTTGTTCCACGCAGGGTTGGCCGGCTCTCGCCTGTGCCCCTGGTGCCAGGTCGAGGGTTCGGCTTGGCACATGATAGTGTCCTGTCACCGGGCCGTGCAAATGTGGCGTCTGGCTGATTTGCTAATCAGAAACTTACTGGGTCGCCGTGGATTGTCTGCTCGAGAGCTCTATGTCGGGTTCAATCCCGACAATACCTCCACCTCCAACCAAATCGACTTGGCAAATTTCGTTCTCGTGTTGGACAAGAGCCCAGTCTACAGGCTACTTGTAAGCTTTTTCAAAAAGGACCGCGAGCCTGCGCTCTACGATTATGTCCTAAAAGCTCGTCTAAAGTCTCGCATCATCAAGGAGTACGCTTGGTACCTTGGTCGTGGAGCGATCGATGGCTTCATGGCAAAGTGGTGCGATAGAGAGGCGCTCTGCTCCATTGAAAATGGCGAGATTCTCTTTAGCCAAGCGCTTACACAGTAAAGCCGAATGTCTTTAGTCTTCGACCGGTAGGGTTTGTTTTCCAAACCCAAACTTTGTTTTCATTCTTTCCTCCAATATCGACGGGAAGGAAGCAGGCCCTCAGCCTTCATCCTAAAGTGCAATTTTAAGCTGGATTTCTGTTCCATTCCTTGTAACTATTCTCTATTGATTCCGTCAGATTGAAGAGACTTGTTTCATGTTTTTGAGTTTACATATCCTTCTGGACATAGTTTTCTCTCCCCTATCGGTTTTATATAATAATAATAATAATAATAATAATAATAATAATAATAATAATAATAATAATAATAATAATAATAATAATAATAATAATAATAATAATAATAGTAATAGTAGTAATAGTAGCGTCGACGGAATGGCTCCGAACTGCGGGCCTCTTCGCTGAAACGGAGGGGTTCGTCTTTGCCATTCAGGATCAAGTGGTGCGCACCAAGAACTATGAGCGATACATCCTCAAAGCCGACGTCCAAGATCGCTGTCGTCTCTGCAAGAAAGCTGGCGAGACCATCCAGCACATCGCAGGTGGATGCCCGGTGTTAGCGCCCAGAGAGTATTTGGAGCGTCACAACGCAGTAGCGAAAGTGGTCCACCAAGCGCTGGCCAAGGAGTACAGCCTGGTAGAGGTAGAAACACCGTACTACAAGTGCAAGCCCGAGCAAGTCCTGCGTAACCAATGTGCCAAGCTGCTGTGGGACTCACCCATTGTCACGGACAGAGCGGTCGAGGCAAATCGGCCAGACTTGGTTTTGTTTGACAAGAAGGCTAAAACAGCAACCATTATCGACATCGCCGTCCCGCTAGACAACCATGTGATCAACACAGTAGCTGAGAAGAGGCGTAAATACCAACCACTCGCCGTCGAACTCAAGGACATATACAAGCTGAGGTCCGTTGAGATAGTTCCTGTCGTCGTCTCCGTCAACGGTCTGGTCACCGAAGAGTGGTCAGCTGCGAA
This sequence comes from Isoperla grammatica, assembly GCA_945910005.1. Taxonomy (NCBI): domain Eukaryota; kingdom Metazoa; phylum Arthropoda; class Insecta; order Plecoptera; family Perlodidae; genus Isoperla; species Isoperla grammatica. The sequence continues at coordinate 31,250,655 of OX246745.1, forward strand.
AGAGAAGCTCCACCTGAAGGACAAGCACGTGCGTGTCATGCAGAAGGCTGCAATCCTCGGCACAACTAATATCGTGCGCAAGGTCCTCAGCCTATGAGCTACGTTGTCACCACCATCTTTCGGCCGCCACCCTAGGGTGCACTCTCGCATCGTCTTGGCTCAAGAGGAGCCCGATGGTGCAAATGAGAGAAGAGAAGAAAGAAAATAACATAATAATAGTAATAATAATAATAATAATAATAAAAACACACACACACACACATACACACACACACACACCGGCCTCCGTCGGAGACGGACGTGTTTTTCGTTCGCTCCGCTTTACTGTGTTATTCGCGTGCTATTACCGTCGCGGTACAGTTGCAGCCCGTGGTGAGGGGCAGCTAAGGCGTTTGTCCATTTCTTACAGTCTGCTACGTTTCTGCTTGTGCCTGACAAGTTATTGTTGCTTATTCTTGTTCAGTTTTTTCTCCTCTTTCGTTTGGAGTAGTTTTTATTTTCGAATTATTCATTTTTAAGTTAGTTTTGGCCTTGCAAATTATTGCTTTTCATTTGTCATTTTAACCCTCCTTGTTGAACCCTGCCATTTTAGAAGTGTCTTACTCATCATTGTGGTTTCTGTTATTCGTTCTTGTTCGGTTTGCTGCCTGGTCTTCAAGGCCAGGTAGCAGTGGTTTTGTTCGACTTGTCTGGCGTGTTTTATTTAAATATTCCAGAGGGTTTTTAGTTGACTCGTATCACCATGAGTCAACTGAAGCCGCAAGACTTTTTGAAGAAGTCCCCTGTCCCCGCTGTAAAAAACGGGGCCGGTAAGGCCGTTAAGGTGCCCCTCGTGCGAGGGCCCAATAAAGGTGTGCCTGCGCCCCTTGCTAGGGGACACAGCACACCGGAACTCAAACCATCCACCGTGACTGTCCTCAGGCTTTCTCTGGCGGCAGTCACTACTGTCAACCAACGGGTTGATGTGCTGACTGGCTCAGCGCATCAGACTGTTACTGTTCTTCCCGTCTCTCCGCGCCTAAACAGGTCCTTATCTGACATCCAGGTAGCGACCAGCTCTGTTAAGGCTGCAGAAAACGTGGTCGCTGGTTCAGCCAGCGCGCCGACACCGTTGTGCCCTACGCCGATCCCTGCTTTTCCGGTGGTTTCGTCGATCGTTGTCCCTGGGGTCCAGACTCCGCCAGTTACTAAGCCGACCATGGCCCAGGCTTTGCTGTCGGGCGCAGGTCAACGACCCCAGAGTCGCGTTGACCAACCCCGACCCTCCGCTGGTCAGGCATGTCCACAGAAGGACCAAGCTATCTTGTTTCCTTCTATAGAAAACGTTACTATCTCACAGTACATGCGGTCCCTCGCTGATGTCATCGGGGGCAAAAACATTACTTTTGCTTCCAGGATATCACAGGGCCGTGTGTGCTTCTATCTAAAGAGCAAGGCCTTGGTGGACACTTTCATGATTGACCACGGAGGGCTGTCAATAAAGGACCAGTTCCTGCCTGCCCGCAGGCTGGTCACTCCCGCCGAGCGGCTGGTGCTCTCCAACGTCTCTCCCCATATTCCACACCAAGCCGTCGAGGCCGAGTTGGCAAAACTTGTTCGGCTCGTGTCCCCGATGGCCTACATCAACGTGGGTGTGAAACAAGTCGACGTTGGCCACGTCTTCAGCTTCCGTCGGCAGATATTTGTTGTCAAAGCTGATAACATCAATCTACCAGATTCCATCCTGGTCGATTTCGACGGAGAGCGGAATCGTGTTTTTCTCAGCTTTGACGACATCAAGTGTTTCAAGTGCAAGCAGACCGGTCACATTGCCCGTGCGTGCACTGTCTCCACTGTTAAACCAGTCTCTGTCGATGTGGCTTCCACAATTACTGCGTCCACCTGTGAGAAAAGGAAGACTCCCGCGACGGTATAGAGAGCGCCGAGGCCACCGCCTCGACGTCGAGTGAGAAATCTTCAGCCGTGACGCCAGTGGAAATCCACGAAGCGGCTGGTCCCCTGCGTCCAGTCTCAATGGACTGCAGCGAGCCAAGCCTTCTCCAAGTCAACGAGGGTGATGGCATTTTCACTCCTGTTGGGAAATCTACGAAGTCCCGTAGCAAGTTCCCTGCTAAGAAGCGACCCAGGCAGGATGATAGGACACCACCCGATGAGGTGACCATGCCTCTGGCTGCCGTAGAGCTTCTTAACAGTAAGGAGCCTACCAACACGCTTTCCACCAGTGCTTTCCTGCAATTCTTTGCAGACGTCAAGGGGACCGATCAACCCTTAAAGATTGCCCATCGTTTCACGCGCGACATTCGAGGACTTGTCGAGATGCTAGAAATAATAAGGCCGGCAGTCCGAGATGTGCGAGGCATAGAAACGAGAGTGTGGCGTCTCACAGGCACACTACTCAAGGCACATGCCTACTACGAGGCGACCGGTGACGACAGTCAATCTCTCTCCAGGTCGAACTCGGTAGAGAGCCTTGAGTCGAATGGTCTGGAGTGATTCACAACATCATGGTAGAGGCAACAATAATCACCCTAAATACTAAGAGCGTCCGCAGCGACTCAAAGTGGTGTCAGCTGTCTACTTTCCTCGATCGCCACTTTCCCGACGTCATCCTCTTACAGGAGAAAAACACGCCTTCCGGACTTCTGCCCCTTCTCATTTCTAAATACACTTTTTATTTCAACTCCTCAGTTCAAGTGTGTACTGGCACCATGATCGGACTTCGAAAGTCGTCCCCCATTGTGTTCCGTGCACACAATATTCTCTGTCCCGGTTATCTTCAAGAACTACTCTTGGAGATTCCCGCCACAAAACGGTCTCTACACGTAATCTGCGTGTACTTACCTCACGACCAACACGTGGCCCTCGATGTGTTAGGGCTACTCGAGCGACACATTCGAGACGTGCGTGGTGCTGCTGGAGCCGACGCCCAGGTTGTTGTCGGGGGAGATTTCAACTGCACGTTGAATCCCAACATCGACAGATCTAGTGGCAACGAGCGGTATCCACGGCTCGTTAACCAGCTCCGCAACACGGTCACTGCAGCAGATCTCTCTGATTTGTGGCGGGAGTTTTATCCCGTCGACCCAGGCTTCACCTTCGTCGGCAACGCCCCTTTTCACAGCGCATCACGCATTGATCGTTTTTATGCTACTCCCGACGTGACGACCACGGTGACCGGAGTGCGGGTTCTGCCCTCGTTTTCCGATCACCTGGCCTTGGTCACAACCTTGTCTCTACGCACACCAAAGTTTGCCTCTCCCTATTGGCGTTTTGACAACTCCCTCCTCGACGACCCTTGCTTCGGGGATTGCGTTCGAGAGCTCTTAACCTCCTTCGAGGCACGACGCCACATGTACGCTTCCCTCCACCACTGGTGGGATGCCCTCAAACAGGAGATTAGTACCACGACAATCAGGTTCGTTCGACTACGCCGACAGCTCAACGACGAAACGTTCATTCGTCTGGAGCGGCGAGTCGACCAAATCGTGTCTAGCCCCTTGCTTGGGGGACACACCACGGCCGATTTAGCCCGTGCTAACGAGCAAGTTCGCGAGGCCTACACACGACGAAGCGAGAGACTGTTGGCACACTCGCGCTACGAACAACTGCTTGCCATAGACAGTCCTGCAGCTCCGAATTTGGCGCGGGACATGGCACCAACTTTCCAGCCTCTTAAACAGCTGCGGTTCGAGGGACGTATCGTCTCCGACGGCTCATCTCTCTGCACGGCAGCAAAGCAACACTTCCAGGAGGTCTATAGTGCCATGCCCGTGGCCATCGATGGGGACTCGCCTTTGTACGAGTTGCTGCCAACTCTCTCTCGTTTCCAACGCGAAAGTCTGGATCGGCCCTTCAATCACCAAGAACTCTCAGAGGCGCTGGGCTCCCTGAACAAGGGTAAGGCCCCAGGCATAGACGGTCTCACTCCCGAGTTCTACTCGTTCTTCTGGAATGAGCTGTCTGACCCTTTCAAGTCCGTGCTGGAGTGCTCTCTAGTGGATGGGTTTCTCCCCAAGTCCGCTCAAAAATCCATTCTGACCCTTTTGCCTAAATCGGGAGACTGGATGGAAATCAAGAACTGGCGTCCCATCTCCCTCCTCACTGTGGATTATAAAATCCTAGCCCGCGCTCTGGCGACGCGTCTTAGCGAGGTTGTCAGCTGCCTGGTCCATCCTGACCAGGGATATTGCATTCCCGGGAGAACTATCTTTGATAGTGTCCACCTTCACCGAGACGTCCTAGAGTATGCCAACAGTGAAGGAGTGCCCCTGGCAGTGTGCTGTCCCTCGATCAGCAGGGTGCGTTCGACAGGGTCAACCACGACTATCTCTTCCACCTTCTTTGCACTTACGGGTTCGGAGAGTCTTTCGTGAGTACCCTGCGAACGCTCTACGCCGGGGCCACGTGTCATGTACGGGTGGGGTGTTGCCTCACGGCACCCTTTGTTTTTGGCCGTGGCATCCGACAGGGTTGCCCGCTGTCAGGGTTACTCTTCTCCTTGACGGCTGAGCCGTTTCTCCGTCTGTGCAGAACGAAACTCGAGGGTTTCTCTCTGCCAGGAATGCCCGAACGCAGGCTCGTGGTATCCGGCTATGCCGACGACTTCTCGGCATTCATTGCCAACAACCAAGATTTCGATCGCCTCCGAGAAGTGTACGATGTCTACTCTGCACAGTCGGGAGCGAAGCTAAATGCCGAGAAGTCCACGGGACTGTGGGCGGGCAGTTGGATCGGCTGGCTTGACGCCCCGCTCGGGTTTGCGTGGTCTAACGAAGGCGCCAAAGTTTTGGGAGTCGTGTTAGGAAACACGCCCGGCGTGGTGGCCAGGAGCTTGGAGGAATTGCTCACTAAGTTCATGGCAGCGATTCACAGGTGGCGTTTCAGGTCGTCGGCCATGTCGCTTCGTGGCCGCGTCCTGGTGGCAAATCAGTTCCTGGCCCCCAGGCTATGGTACACCTTCCAAATAATTCCTCCCCCTCTGGCTCTTATTAATCGGTTGCAGGGAGAACTGGCCAACTTCGTTTGGGCGGGCAGGAGACATTGGACTCGCCTACGAGAACTTTGCGCTCCTCTTCATCTGGGGGGGCTAGGTCTGGTTCACCTTGCGTCCAAGGTGAACCCGATGTTTCGGGTTCTCTATGCCCACCGATACTTATCGAACTTGGACGACCATCCCTGTCACGCCATGACCCGACACTTCCTCGGAAAGTTTCGACGGCTTGGTCTTGGGTGGCAGGTATTGTTTCATCCGCAAATCGGTGGACCAGCAGCCCGAAGCACGTCCGATTTTCTCCGGACGGTTCTGGTGGCTTGGTTCTCCCTGCAAATAAAGCCTAGAAATTTTCCCTCCACCATCTGGGGTCTGCGCGACGTACCTCTAACGCTGACGTCACTTATCCCCACAGCCACCTCTCCGTTTATTCCGACCTGGTCTTTACTGGGATGCACAACGTTGGGAGACCTCCTTGTTGGGAACGAGTGGCTGAGAGTCGACCAACTGGAGGGTTTTGATGGGCTACTCGGTCGCACTCGGGGGGCTCTGACAATCAACGGAAACAGGATCCGGGCCTTTTGCAGCCTCCGGTTCCGTGGGGTATTGCAGATTCCGGGTCCTGAACCGTGGCCACCGGCGCTTTTCTACCGCCGCCCGCTTTCCGGCAAGTGGGTGCCCCTTCTTCCCGAGACCAATAGGCGGTCGATCCTGCTCGACATCATGGTCAAGGGGCTCGGTATAGACGGTTCGGCAGAAGGCCAATGGTCGAATGATCGGGTCAACTGGAAAGGCTTAGCTCGGCCACCTTCGTTAGGCTTAGATTCCGAGGTGGTTTGGCGATTCAACAAGAACCGTCTAGCCGATCCCATATTCTTGTACCACGCAGGACTGACCGCCTCCCGCCTGTGCCCATGGTGCCAGGTCGAGGGGACAGCCTGGCATATGCTAGTCTCATGTCGGCAGGCCACAGCCATGTGGCGGTTGGCTGACTCCTTGATCAGGGGCATACTGGGACGCCCAAGACTGTCTCTGAGAGATCTCTATGTCGGGTTCTGGCCCGACAAGGCCTCCAATGCCACACAGATAGATCTTGCCAACTATGTTCTCGTGTTGGCCAAGAGCACAGTCTACAGGCTTCTAGTATGCTATTTCAAGGATGGTAGGGTGCCTGCTCCCTACGAGGTTGTCCTAGCGGCCCGTCTGAGTTCCCGCCTCCTCAAGGAGTATGCTTGGCATCTCGCGCGCGGGACGATTGACAGCTTTAGGGCAAAGTGGTGTGAGAGAGAGGCGTTCTGTTGCATCCTTGATGGAGAGCTCCTCTTTAGCCAAGCACTATCCCAGTGAAGCTCATGTATATTTTCAGTTACTGACCGGTAGGGTTTGCTCACCCAAACCCTAATATTAATAATTTTGTAAGTATTTTCGACGGAAGGTAGAAGCCCATTATAGGCTCTTCCTAGTTATTTTTTGTTTTCTCTGCCACACATTATTAACGTCCTCAAAATTGTTTACCGTCAGCATTTAGTTCTTTTGTTTCAGTTATGAGAAAAATATATCCTTTTGGAACAACGTTTTCTCTCCCCTATCGGTCAATTTATAATAATAATAATAATAATAATAATAATAATAATAATAATAATAATAATAATAATAATAATAATAATAAAAATAAACACACACACACACACACACACACACACACACACACACACACACACACACACACACACACACACACACACACACACACACACACACACACACACACACACACACACACACACACACACACACACACACACACACACACACACACACACACACACACACACACACACACACACACACACACACACACACACACACACACACACACACACACACACACACACACACACACACACACACACACACACACACACACACACACACACACACACACACACACACACACACACACACACACACACACACACACACACACACACACACACACACACACACACACACACACACACACACACACAGACAAAGCCGATCGAGTTGTATGGAGAGATTCACTCCGCTTTGCTACGCTCATCTAATAATATTATAACTCAAGGCCCAAGATTACCTCACATGTGCTTTCCTCACAGGCGGCGAGGCACTCATAGCCAACCAGCGAACCGCCCGAGATCTCCCGCGCAAATACCGATTGCTGATTGGCTACGAACCTATCGCCTGTGAAGAAAGCATGTGTAAGGTAGTCTTGGGAGAACTAGTCCAGCTATGTTTGACAACTAAGTTACAGAGAAAAGCTCTCATCCAGTCAGTCCTGTGCTTGGGCTACTCTCGGAAACTCAAGATACTTTCAAAAAAACCCATACATTATAAATCGATTTAAATGTTTCTTTTATATTTTTTGTTATTGAATCGAGCCATTGTTCATTTAACAATATATTATTTATATTAGTCTCAAAATCTGAAACTTAGTTTGTAACATGTAGATCTTCCGATCTAAATGGAGACGTCCATTTAGCGTCGTGTAGACCTCACATCGAGACGTTTGTGTGTTCGGCAATCAAGATTGAAACTCCACCGCTTGCACCCACCTCAGCGTCATCGACTCCAGTATTGATTTTCTGCTTCGCCACCTTCGTACATGCTCGACTGTCCTCGTGAAGATGCATACCGTCATTATGACGTAATTTCTATATTTAAATCTAACGTCATTTTCTGTTATCTCTACCGATGTTATAAAAGTCATTTCATACATTTGTCAAGCCCCACTTCTCTCAGAGCCGTAAGCGTGAGTACACTGGATCTTACACACATGAGCCACAGGTTGTATTTTGGATTAAGCATCCAAGTATTTGTAACAGTATGTATTGACATGTTGTCTTTGGCTATTTGCTCTTTACAATTGCATTCTAATGCTGGTAAATTTCATACCGTGGTATTCCGTAATTTTCTGAATTCATTTGTGTGTGTGTAAGTTCGCAAGTGCTCACGGGGGCAGTGGAGCCATTTGTTACTTTGTGTCAAATTTTGTAAATGTAGCCTGTATTCAATATCGAGATATCTCTGTGGCATACCGTATCGCTGACTTTCTGTTATTGCTAAAGGATTTATTCAGGCACATAGTTGTGACACATTGCACGAATGTTTTTGTTTGTTTTGTTAAATTTAGAAGCGCCCATTTAAATGTGCTCATGTCAAAACTGTTTTGTGGCGATTTAGAAAGTAATGTTTCTTGCAGTCTTTGTAGCTGATTCAATCAACTTTTTGTCAAGCATAATTATCCCAACAATAAATTATCATTACTATACTGCTAATCACTGTCTGCTCACTGGTTACAATAGTCTCCCATCCCCTGGACATTTTCTTGTTTTGTCCCTGCAAATTCACTATAGAACAAGATGGAGCCCGCTTTTATTCTTATAAAAGTATATTTACAATAGTTCCTACCACCATTCTCACCCGCCGTCAATTAGCCAAACGCCCACGAACCCAACTCCGGCCGCAGCTAGCCTGGGTGAACCCCTGCGTGGTCACCCGCCTTTGTGACGGTTTTATGTCACAAGTTCTCCAGTAATTTAGCAATTTAGCCTTCCCTCTTTGTGAATAATCCTGCTTGCAAAAATTATATTGGTTCCCCATCTTCCCCTCACCTCCACTGCAAGCCATTGATAGTGATAGCACAACTTTTTTAGTGCCTCAGACTTGTCCGTTAGTAGGAATGAATGTCACAACTTGCTAAAAAATAGAATAAACCTGAATAACTAAGAGTCGTAGAGCGGTATATATATATTTAAATAAAATTCCATAGGAAAAATAACCACAGTCATATAATAAAAACTAAAAACACTTACTAGAATGAATAAATTTTATGTAGCTTGCTCGCGTCCTCAGACGTGTTTTTATTATATTACCGTGGTTATGGCGCATGTGGTGTTTTATTTGAATAAACATGATGTAGAATGATCACTGTGCAGTCAGCATGAGACAATATTATTGCTTGAGGCCCCAAAGAATGTGGTTCTTACATTTCATACCATGGAGTTGTAAATAAATAGTACCTGCTGTCATACATTTGGCATTCAAAGTTTATAACTTTAGAATTAAGTTAATTTTTACAACAAATGCAGATTTGCTATTTTGTGTGCTTTACCATGCATAGGGCTCTTACCTTACTATGACATCGGATGGTGGGAGGGCATTAATTAATAGGTATACTAGTTAGAACTTAGAAGTATCTGGCATGGCTAGCTGGCTTAGAAATACTGGAGGGGAAAGTGAGTGGTGGGAACCTCCCAGCCCCTACCCGACTTCAATGTTAGAAACAGGGGCAGAATGCAGATGTTGATTGATAGGAGTTAGAAAGGGTAATAAATGTTTCTTTGATTGGAATGTATGTAATCTATATCTATCTATCTATCTACAAGGACACTAGAAGTGGAGTAGGAGAACCAATAAACAACTTGCATCGTTCCAATGGTATAGTTTTTATTAACAAACAGCCTTACGTTCAGCCTTGTTATGAGGTTACAATCATTATGATACATAACTAGATTTAACAGTAGTCAGAGTAGAAGAGGACAAAAACTGATACACTTATTTGAAATAAATTATAACAAAGATCTAACTTTTTTAGTGGTTTAAAATCATAACCCCAACTGAGGCAAAAAGAGAAACACTCATTGTCTTGATTTACAATACTAACAAAGTAATGAATTACTGTTTTAACATAAAACATGCTCAATTACCGGGTAGTCTAAAAAGCATGTCAAGGCATGTGTGTCAAGTTATCGACAAGAAGCAAAGTGAATAACCATACAAACCATAACTTGCCATGGAATAATGGGTACCTGTCCCAATGTAAACTTTACCCTGTCAGCAAGTTGACATTATGACTCTTAACCCTTTTGTTACATCCTTCAAAATGTCTGGAAAATTACTCAAAAGCACCCCAAGATAACAATAATTTTGTTTGGCCTAAAATATTTGTTTTAATGTTATTTGAAGACTTCCCCACAAGACAATTTCATTTTTCATTTTTCAAACATTATTTTCGTTGTAAATTTTTACCATTAAAAAGTAGGTAAAACATCCCCAAAATACATGCATAGTGCTATATATATACATACATACATACATACATACATACATACATACATACATACATACATACTAGGGCTGCCCAACGATAAAAAAAATCATATCGATATCGCGGGAAGGAATATCGATATCGCGTCGCGATATCGAAGTTTTCAAGTGACGTATCGATATCGGCGATATCGCCACATCAAAACTTTTCTCGTCTGTTTTTAGGATTTACAGGCCAGCTAGAGGTCATTCTTTAAACAATGTTACGTAAAGTAATATTTTAGCTTTGAAATGTCTTACAATGTGTGTCAATTTGTTTGTTGTACTATTCAAATTGTAAAATATCCATACAAAACAGCGATGGTGTGGTTGGCGTGACGTGATACGTAATCGGTTTTTTGTATAAATTAGCTTATTAGGCACAAGTTCGATATCGCGATATGTACGATCTATTAATTCTATATCGATATCGAATTATTTATCTATTATCGATATTGTATCAAATTATCGATATCGTTGGGCAGCCCTAATACATACATACATACATACATACATACATACATACATACATACATACATACATACATACATACATACATACATACATACATACAGACATACAGGGGCGGCTCGTGCATAAGGGCACACGGGCACGTGCCCCCCCTTTCCTCCCGCCAACAATCACTCACATTAAATTCCGAGTTGTGGACTTGTGATATAAATTTACATAAAACCGGAGTTTGTATTTTCAAAATACACATTCAAATAAAAGCGCGCTGGGCGCTTTTCAAGGCGGTGCCCGAAATCTGCGACAGAGTGTGATACTATGCAGAATGCAGATAGTGCGCAGAGTGACGACCTTGGCTTGCAAAGAATCAACTACCCGGCGCATGCGCCCTTTCATTTTTCCAAGAAAGTGTGAGGGAAACCCCCGAAAGTAGATGCTAACATTAGGCAAGGTGGAGCCTGGTTTTCACTGGCCCAAGTGATTAGACAGTTTTACTTTTACCGACTACGACTACTTTTATTGTTAAAGTAATTCAAATCAAGCACACATTTCACTTGCTGTTGAGTGCTGCCTCTGTGGCGTAATTCGTAACTAGACCGGAAGTCGCTTATGACGTATGCTAATTTCGCATGTATCTTTCTTGTTTTATTAATATTATTCACACTGAAAGCATGGCGTGTTGTATTGCACACCTAACTCTATCATATTATCTGTAAGTTGTATCAATTAGTATCATCAATAAACCATGGTTTATTAAAACAAGATAAAACGCATTTCTGACGGAACAGTAGACCGTTACAAGGCTAGATTGGTTGTGAAAGGGTTTTCACAACGACATGGTATCGACTACTGAAATATTCAGTCCAGTGGTTCGATGGGACACTGTTCGAGCTGTACTGAGTGTAGCGTCAAGTGAGAAATTGAAGATGGCTCAGTTTGACGTGAAAATAGCATTCCTATATGGTAAACTAAACGAGGAAATTTACATAAAACAACCCGAGGGCTACGATGATGGCTCAGGTTGAGTAAGTAAATTGCTCAAAGATCTTTATGGGTTAAAACAAGCTCCTCGTTGTTGGAACCAAAGGTTCAGAACCTTTCTTCAGAGCTGCGGTCTAAAAGAAAGTGAAGCAGATCCTTGCTTGTTTATAAACGATGACAAGACTTTGTTCGTAATCCTCTACGTAGACGACGGAATGGCTTTTACAAGCGATGACACCTGTCTAGACATGTTTCTTGATTGACTACAGAAAGAGTTCAGCGTAACTGTTGGGTTAGCTGACTACTTTCTAGGAATGCAAATACACCATGTGGAGAATGGTTCACTGTTCATCAATCAAGAAGCATATACAAAGAAAGTACTGGAGCATTTCAACATGGCTGAAAGCAATCCTGTCTCTACACCAATCGATAAGGGACAAGTTTTGGACGAGTCCAACAAGGAACTTGACAGTGTAGTTCCCTACCGCGAGGCAATCGGAAGTCTGATGTACCTGGCCGTGGTTACTAGACCAGACATTGCTTACGCAGTAAACTTACTGTCGCAAGTTCTCGACCGACCTCAGGTCAAACATTGGGAAATGGTCAAGCGGATTCTAAAATATCTCAAGGGCACTGTTAACTGGGGAATTCTATTCGAACCAGGAGATGCCACCGGAACACTTGAAGCCTACAGCGATGCAGATTATGCCAGAGATGTAGATTCGAGAAAATCCACTTCTGGAATGGTCTTCAAGTTTTGTGGAGGTGCAATTGCCTGGGCCAGTAAGCGGCAGAGATGCGTTGCACTATCCACCACCGAAGCTGAGTTTGTTGCGGCAAGCCAAGCTGCGAAAGAAGCTGTGTGGCTGAAACAACTGTTTGAAGAAATGGGACGTTTGACAGCCATACCAGTTCTACAAGTCGACAATGAGAGCGCGATTCGACTAATCAAGAATCCAGAGTTTCACAACCGCTCTAAACACATTGATGTCCGTTACAAATTTGTTCGACAAAAATACGAAGAAGACGAGCTGGACGTAAAGCACATGGGAAGCAAGTTGCAAGCTGCTGACGTGTTTACAAAAGCACTTCCAAAGAAACAATTTCAAATATTAAGATCATTAATAGGAATGAATCAGAAGTAAAGTTTCATTGTATACAAATTGTTTTAATTGTTTAAACCTATAGTGCATTGATTTAGGGGGAGTGTTAAAGTAATCCAAATCAAGCACACATTTCACTTGCTGTTGAGTGCTGTCTCTGTGGCGTAATTCGTAACTAGACCGGAAGTCGCTTATGACGTATGCTAATTTCGCATGTATCTTTCTTGTTTTATTATTCACACTGAAAGCATGGCGTGTTGTATTGCACACCTAACTCTATCATATTATCTGTAAGTTGTATCAATTAGTATCATCAATAAACCATCGTTTATTAAAACCTTGTTGTCGTCGTCAACGTCTAAACACTGCTGATCCACATCCAAAGGCAATATCCTCAACATTTATCACGCAAGCTGAGTGTGTGTGATTGTGTGCCGATTGTGTGCTGACAGGTGGTTGTCTTTGTGTACATTATAGCAGGGTTGCCACCAAGTCAATTTTTTTATCCTTGAAAGAAACTAAAAAAATCCTGAGAAATCCTTGAAAACAGTTATATTCAGCATTAGCATATTATAACTGCGACGGAATGTTACAAATTTTCAGGTTTCATGCCAAAATATGTTATGCCAGCCTGATTTTCGAGAATCTAGTCAACATAAGGTGCAGAAACACATAATAATCGGAATTTTGTTCGAATATATTTTAACATTTTACTTTTACTCACCATAACTACCACTTGCAGGAAATGTTATGCAGTCCCTTATGTTTATTTTTACTAGTACCTGATGTTCTTTTACTGTCTACATTGCTTTTTTAGCTGAATTTTTAAAAATGTATTAATTTAATGTATTTTTTAAAGACAGTAGAAAATCCTAAGATTTTGCCCAAAATCCTGTTATCCTTGAGACACTCTAAAAATCCTGAGATTAGGATAAAATCCTTGAAAGTGGCAACCCTGCATTATAGTGCAGTGCGTGATTAACGTGGATTTTCACTTGTAGTGTTGCCTCATCAGATAATTATAGACAGTGATAATATTCCGTGTTACACCAAAACAAAATGAATGAGGTAAGATACTTGAAAAAGAAATACTTGAGTTACGAAGAACGACTGTTAGCGAAAACATTAGGTCCACAAGACCAGACTTGTGCATTAGTTAGGCTGTCCTGTAGCTAATGCATTCTTCTGTTTTACATGCCTTTTGTTTGGCGGTGATAATACATGCGTAGGGATTTGTCACATATAGCCTACATAATCTCACATTAACACAGCTGTTTCTGTTGTGGTTGTTGTATTTATCAACTAGCCTAGTTTTCATAAGTAGGTGGTTAAGTTTTTAAGTTGGTCGTACTGTTTAAATATCCAGCTAGCCATGACTCGATGCGGGAGTCGGGTGTCCAATTTCAAACATGGTAGGTTTCTTTACGTGTTATTAAAAGTGTTCAATAAATCTACATTCATCCTGAAGTATTGTACATACTTATTTTAGATAAGTCATAACAGGATTGGTGTCAAAGATTTGAAACACTTGAGTGAGAAAACCAAAAAACATGGACTATCCAAAGTCATTAGGACAATGAAATAAGTCTACCGTGGATAAGTAAGAATAATATCAGACAACAATACTATAGAATTTCTGTTCGTAGACACAATGACACAGACGTTAAAATATTAGGTAAGTTTGCATGTGCTGGTATTTTATTAGGCCTATCTTCTGTATCTGTGTCAGTGTCTAAATGTAACTCTAAAATGCGACTAACTACCCTTTTTAAATGTTAACCGATTTGTGCCCTACCTATTTCAAACCCCACGAGCCGCCACTGCATACATACATACATACATGCCTAGAAGCTGTCTCGCCAGTGACCTCAGACGGTGGGAACAAACCCATATCGCGGTAACCCTGTCCCGAGACCCTCCCAATCTCAACATCAGGTAGCCCCGCCCCCCACCGCCTTCCTTACCCTACCCCCAACAGCACTGGTGTTCAACCATTGTATATACTGTAAATAGTTTTAGTTTAAGTATTCTCCTTCTGGTGACCAAGACCGAAGCGTCGAAACGTCCAGAAGTTTTTGTGTTGTGTTTTTCGTTTTGTGTCATCTACGCTACGCAGCCTGCCAAATGGTTTCAGGTAAGCTGTTGGCTCCTATCCTTCTTTCCCTCTCACATATGTACTAGCCTTTAGGCCTGATCTATATTTCCTACATACATACATACATACATACATACATACATACATACATACATACATATACACACATACATATACACACATACATACATACGATACATACATACATACATACATACATGCATACATACATACATGCATACATACATACATGCATGCATTCTGCAGTGATCTAGTGGTGAAAAATGAACTTTTAAAGATAAATAACTAAAGTTGCGTGCTAGCCTTGGTTTTTTCAGAGTGATCGACTAAAGTCGAATTTTGCATCCAATGTTTATTTTCCTACTTCAACTAAAGTTGCTCTATGCAGCAAAAGGGTTAAGACTAAAAATAAGTTCCACAACCAAATGAAGACAATTTCCATCTTTGAGCCACCTGAAATTATAAATTCAGGTTGCTTTTTAAATGTAACTTCTTTTGTCTTTAGTAGTTTATAACCACATACATTTTTAATAAACAATGTGATTCTACCCCCCACAGAATATTGCAACAGCTTTCAAATTATACTTGGCAGAGCTTTCTAGGACATATCATTACAGCTTAGTAATTGCATTCAATGCTAGTATGCATGAACCCCCATTTGAGTTTTTGGACAATATTTGGTTGGCTGTAAGTTAAGTATTTCATGTAGAGACTTAAAAGTTTGGGCTTTTATAATTTTCAACATTAATTAAAAAAATAATCAAAATTGGAGCCTGTGAAGTTTTTTCTATGGTTGATTTGACATGGAATGAGCCCCATTATAAGTAGCATATACCTCAACCAAAGGCAAGTTTTGGTTGGAAAATAGTTTTGATCTTTTCAATTGACATATTTGATATACTTACTCTATGTGTAGTTCATTATTTACATACATACCAGACAATTTTAATTAGGGGATACAATCTTTCGGGTGACATATATATACATACACAACTTAATAAGAAATAGAAGGAATTGATAATGTGACTATACATGTCAATGTCAGTAGGTTATTCTTGCAACCAGTTTGATCTGTGGACTTACTGTATATAAACACTGATGGTATAGGCCTATAGTTTGTAGCAAGATATTCCCTAGATACATTAAATAGATCAATGAAACAAATAATCTTATTTGATACTAATAAACAAACTTAACAAAAAGATAATACACCATATATATTGCCAATACTAAGAGAATACCAAAGGCAAACTTCTTAACAAGAACTAGGTAAGTTCCTTGAACACTTCTTATAAGCTCATTATTCAGGAGAAACACAGTTTTGCTTTCTTCAATTAGCTTGGTTTTTGTATCCTCATCCAATACTTCAGCAATGCTGTTCATTTTGGATTTCATTTCTCGTTTTATTTGATAAATGGTTGTCTTATGGTAGTCGGTGATAGCATGCCCTCCACTTTTTTTACCCGAAGAAGTAAACACATTGCTGAGAAGATCACGTTTTTTCCTTAATATCTGTCCACCTGTAAGGAGCCCCATGTAGAGGTGGTATATGTATGCCATTAAAAGATTTGGGTCCTTTGCTTCTAATTGTTGTAAATGAAGAAGATATTTAGCAACACATTCTCTTGGTACATAGTTTTTTTGCCAATCACTTGAAAGATAAAAATTCAAATCATCTTCAAAGGCTTTGGTTCTTTTCATGCCCTCAATGCAGAGATCACTTACGTAAGTGTTTGGTAAACGATCCATGGCTTCTTCTAGGTACCGAAAAATCTCATAGAAGACGAGAAGACCCTCACCCCATACTCGATTGTTTGATAAAGCTGAAAACAAAAATACTATGTTAACCAAGTAGCTAAGGATGGTAGACAATTACCCTGTTTACATGGCGGACTGAGTCCGGTAGTACTGAGTACGGTCCAGGAGGCCAAGTCTTGAAACCTTGCGAATCAAGTCGCAATGCGAATCAAGTCGCAATGCGAATCAACTCACTGTTTCCAAACCGCATGCGACTTGACTTCTACTAATGTCGTAGTCTTGAAATTAGGCTTGCGCCTGAAGTCGCTTGCGAGATCAAAACTTTGCGGGTTACTGATTTTTTGCGTTATCAAACTCCGCCCACAACAACTCAATAAATGACCAATGACAAAGCGCGTTACAACTTGCATCTTTCGATCCATCCAATAGTCGAGGCGTGACGACTTGGTTTGTTGTTGTCGCTCTCGCTGTCATTGCCGTGCGTGTACAAATGTTCTCTATCCTCTAACCTCCTCCTCGGCCTCGGGAGAGAAGTTAGTATGAAATGTTAGGTCTAGGGCATGTCTAGGGCTTTAAGCCTTTTGTACTCTTTATTACGGGGAGAATATTTCACGTAGAAGCTAGGCCTAGGGAAAGCACATTTTCTATGTAGGATCTAGGCGTAGGCCTAGGCCTAGCTAGGCGTAAGCTAGGCCTAGGCCATACAAGGATCCGAGTACCGGTAAGCCTATGTTTCATGATTGGAGTGCCTCACACACACACATTTTCTATGTAGGATCTAGGCGTAGGCCTAGCTAGGCCAAGGCCATGCAAGGATCCGAGTAGGCCTATGTTTCATGATTGGAGTGCCTCACATACACACATTTTCTATGTATGATCTAGGCGTAGGCCTAGCTATGCCTAGCTGTAAGTATCCGAGTAGGCCTATGTTTCATGATTGGAGCCTAAATTTTTAATACATTTCGTGTCAGATAACGTATTAAATGGATTAATAACGGTGCGGAAACGTTCTTGTATGTTGTTTTCTGCTATTTCGGCCTCTTCAAGATCGGCAATCGCATTTATTATTGCAACATCCTCCATCTTGCTCCATCTCAAGTCGCAAATAACTGACAACTCGCAACGTAATAGCTCGTGGTTTGAAACGTAAAAAAACTTGCGAGTTAAGTCACCGCCCGTTTCCCAAATTTGTCTCAAGACTACCGTTTTGATGTTTTTCTTGCGACTTGAAACGGGTGGTGAGTTGAAACGTGAGTTTCAAGACTTGGCCTCCAGGGCCATGTAAACACCTAAAAAATGGGACCGAACCGGCTGGGTCCAGTCCGCCAAAAAAGCTAGACCGTACCGAAAGACCGACTCGGTCCTATCATGTAAACGGGTAGAACGTACTGACTGAAGAACTGAAACTTTGAACGAACGCCGTTTGTAGATGAATAAGATGAAAAATGATTGTAGTTGCCATCAACAAAAATCAAGTAAAATATTTACAACAGCTTGGAAACTTTTGTTTGCCAGGATGCATATTTAAATTCATTTTATATGGCAGAAGGAAAAAGAAGAGTTATGTACGACCAATGTGGCGTGAGACCGAAATCAAGTTTGGGTACACCTTTATATAAACGCAAGCGGCCATGACAGTTCTCAGTCTGGTACTCAGTATGGTCGGCCATGTAAACATAGCTTATGAATTATTTCTCACAGTCATAACCAAACTCTTCTTATAAACTTAAATTTACAGGCTATTATAGTTATTCAAAAGATTTTTGTTACTGTAAACTAGGAAAATGCCAAAATGTGAAAACAATTGACGGATGAGGGACCTAGATACTACAAAGTACAAAATGGTGCGTTTGACGTAGTGATGCTTAAACGATAGACCGACTCACATTCTTACGTAACATTTGTACTCTTACTTAAAAACAATGAATATTTCATAAAACTGTTGAAGCTTTCTGAGAGGGAGTTGTTATGATATGATATCTTTATTAGCATCTTTGATTGTAATGCATAGCACATACATTTGAACACAATCGGTGGCTGCTGGGTTCTTGACCCATCTCCACAGCCTCCACCCCAGGATCCAATTCATGATGGAAAATATTAAGAACTAGTAAAAATAGAAAGACGGTTTCCTTAACACTTAGCCATTAGAGTAGCATGTCTCTTAAAGTTGAGAAACTGTAAGAATGACGGCCCCTTCCATATCCCCTCCACAGCTACCCGACCCCCCTCAACTCCGTGACAACCTGACAAAATGAAATACGTAACTGAAAATCAGTTTGTTTCAGTTGTTCAGTTTGTTGTTTCATGAAGTTGAGGGGGGTCGGGTAGCAGTGGAGGGGATAAGGAGGGGGCCGTCATTCTAACAGTTTCTCAACTATAGCAGTCAGTACTTTGATATCGGTAGCATAAAATCTGTACCAATATGATTAGTCAAAACAAAAACAGTACTTTAGGCTACAATTTACATAGGCCTACTGCCACTTGGGGATGAAACTGGAAATGTGACACAGAAACAAAGAATGTAATATTTGTTTAAGAAGGTGTTAGGTGACTTTAACATTACACCAAATCCTTAGGCCTATATTATGTGTTAACTACCGGTATTTAACCTTGCAATTGTCCAAACCCACCTTTATTGTTACAAATAAGTTGAATATGAGTTCACAACCTT
The DNA here is from genome assembly GCA_945910005.1 of Isoperla grammatica. NCBI lineage: Eukaryota > Metazoa > Arthropoda > Insecta > Plecoptera > Perlodidae > Isoperla > Isoperla grammatica. The sequence goes on from OX246745.1 coordinate 31,269,873, forward strand.
TCAATGATGACATCATCTTGGAAGTGCATAGGACTATCCATTCAAACAAAACACTGGGCAGACAGCTAATCCTACATCAACTTAGGAAAATGGCTAACGTACGCATTGTCATTGATAGATCACCACGCTAATGTCCCTCACGGATCGACATCGTTGGCGAGCTCTCTTCTATGCTAGACAGAAAATTCTCTGTATCTTTGTTGGCCTACCCCCCCTTTCAACCCAGGATTCCTTTCCCTTTGGCAGGACTTTTATTCGTTCTGAGAAGCTCGTTTGCTTCTCTAGCCCACCCGCCACTTGACCAGGATCTAAACGAGACCTGAATGTGCTCTTAAAGTTCTTTTATTTACGAGCGGGTTGCTCCAAAAAGCACTGACCTTATTCTACGTTCGATAAAAGAATTTCACCTAGCCTACTGCCAAAGCCAAAGACTGGCCTAGGCCCATCAATGGAATCCCTAGGCTATATTTCAAACCCATTGATGGAATAGACAAACCCTAGCCCTAGGTCCTACCACACTGACTGCTTATAGCAAGGCCTACGTAAACAACATTGATGAAGGAAGTAGGTTTAAGGTTTACCTCTATACAAAAAGACAAAGTCTAGAATTAAAAGAGGGCCTAGGCCTACCTAGGGCCTAGCCTAGGCCTAGGCCTATTTTTTCTAAACAAGTCTAGGCATACCAATAGATAGTTTTGCGTTGACAAGAGAATCACTAAGTGCGTGAACTTCTCTTGTCGCCTTCTGCATTTTCCTCGTAAAGTCTTCATGAGGCATGATTTTTCAAGTGTAAGATTGTTGATTTCTCAAAATTATTCACTGATTGTTTTAACTTTGTTGAGCTATTTATTATACAAACAAACAATGATACAAAGGTTTTGACAAATTTGACATTTGTTCAAGTTCACTCTGCATGTGCACCAACATTATAGGTTAGATTTACTTACAAAATGTATAACTAATTTTATCGTGTTATCGTGTATTTTCAATTTTGGTGTAAAAATATCAAAATTAAAATGCTATCAAAATCATATAGTAAATCTCTTACATTAATTCGTTTAAAGTAGCCATAACCACAAATTACTATATTGTGTGTTGGATGGTGTTATGTTGTTGGTATGTTGGCAGTGAATTTTTAAACTTTTACCGCGCGTGCACATGTTTGTTCTTTTCCGTTTCCTAAATCCTACCCAATCGCTAGTCGCTACTGCTAGTGGCCTAGTGCAGTAGTGCTAGTGTTTTGTAGGTAATCGTTCTGTATCGCCTTGCTAACATTTGTTTCGTTTTGTTGGACGACTCGAAATTTGGTAAATCGATTAGACCTTTTTAAATGTAGTTAATTGAAACCTGTTATTTCACGCAATGGATTCAACGATGGACGATAAACAAGTCATCAATTTTTGTGAGATTACAGGTAAGTTTTTCATGAATGTAGCCTAGATAGCTCTAGGCAGGCCTAGCCCTCTATCGTAACTTCCTAAGCCTAGGGTAGGCCTAAGGCCAGATTCATTTGAGGTAAGCTTGACTGTAAACTAAGGCCTAGGTCTAGGCCCTAGCCTTAATCATTTTTGTGTAGCCTAGCCTAGGCCTAGGTGAAGGGCTGTAGGTAATTAACTGCTGTTGTGAATGAATTCATTATTAGTGTAGGGCCTAGGCCTAGTGAACTTACCCTATGTGAGGGCCTAGGCCTACCGTTGATGACAACGTGAGTTGGACGTTTAGGCTTTGGTTAAATCTAGACTAGGTTAGGCCTAGGCCTAGACCTAGGGTAAAATACAACGAGGTGGAGGGCCTAGGCCTAGCTAAGATCCTAGGGTCTAATGCTCAATTAGTATCATCTGTCTAGGCCTAGGCCTAACTCACAAGGGTTAGAACTAGGCCTAGTCCTAGACCTTGAACTAGAAGGGTTGGCTAGACCTAGACCTAGGTCTAGGAGTTCATAGGCCTAGAATGTAGGCCTAGGCCCCTAGTATAGTCCTAGGCCTATACCTTAATTCCTAGGCCTAGGCCCTACTGCACGTCTTGTCTCATTTAGCCTAGGCCTATATCCTAGGTCTAGGGTCCTAACTCCTAGTAGTTTGGGCGCAGGCTTAGGTAGGTCCTAGACCTAGGTAGTCCGAGAAATATTTTTGAAAGTACGGTAGCTAGTCCTGGATTAATAGATACAGGGGGTGGCAGATCAACTAGGGTTTATAAGACTGTGATAAAAATGGTAGAGGCTAGGCTTAGGCTGGGAGAACTGGGAGGACAAAAAGAGGAGGGATAGTCATATACTATTGAAGATGTACAGGCTAGCAAGGGCATATTTAAGTGATGGGGGTAGGTAAGTAAGGTAGTGGCTCTAGCAAAGTGCTGTGGGAGACCACCCCTGGAAATATGAATTATAAAATTGGAGGACGGTTGTGGGAAAGTACCCCTTCCTGGGTAGCACGACCGTGAAATGGAATGGTCTGGTAGAGGAACAGCTGAGGCAAGTAAAATTAATGGATTTGTGGAGAAGCTTAAACCTGGCCATAGGAGGTTGAGAAAGGTGGAGGGGGGTTCGAGGAGGGGGGAAAGAAGACAAAGACTTGCCACCAGTCCGGAGAGGCCAACAGCAAGCAAGATAATCTACCTACCAACCAATTCTTTGGGGGTGACATGGATTTATTTTTTCAATAAGCAGAATTATCCAAATCGGAAATATCTTCGGAAGACCCCTACAAATTCGGGACTGTCCCACATTTTTCTGGATATCTAGTCACCCTAGTAAAAGGACATATACTAAATAAGCCTAAGTTACATTTTTCATTTCTCAAACTTAAAAACCCATTCTCTGAAGAAAATACCACGGAGTATTTTGTCAAGTAGGCCCTATGGCAGCTTACAGTTGGTTGCTAACCAGCCAAGGAGAGTACTTGGCTACACGACCGGGGCTTTCCCCTTAAAGTGTTCGTTCACCTCTTACTGCAATGTGTACCTAGGCACTCAAGTTGGTATATAGAACACATATTCAATAACAGTTTCACCAAAAATGATTTGAGTTCCACGTAATTAGTGGTTAAATGTTTTATGAATTGTATGCAGCCCGGCAATACCGTACCCCCCGAGTGTCGTGTGACCTTGCTTCTCGCATCTGGAGGGTTGGGCAAAAAGTATCCGGCCAAGCGCATGTGTATGGTCGTATCAAATTTTCCGTCCACTACAAATGAAACAGTTTTATTCTTCACATTATAGCAATACATAATATGGCAGGTCAAATAGAAATTAATACAAATATTTCAAATAGTACATTTTACGTCGTACGGTAGTCTAATGTAACGACATAGGCCCTACCTGTAACAAGAAGAATTTTCACCGAGATGTATCAAAACGTAAGTTTGTGAAATTTTACTTGAGGTCTTTGTGAAAACCTGTTTGGCGCAAGTAACTTTATTTCTTAATTTGACAAAACTATTATAATTATATTCCTTATCTTGACAAATACTTTTATCATTTCACAAATTGAAGAGAAATATAAACACATTTCCAGTGAGTTGTTACAAATCTTGTAGGGTCATTTCATTGAATATGGTCCAAGGGTGGTTGCTGACCCCTCTCAGATATTTTTTTAACTTTTACCATTTGTTCCTATATGTGTTTGGACTCTAGCCCCAAATTTTTAGATTTTTTTTATGACTCACTAAAAAGTTACAGGCTTTAGAAGCCAGGCGGTCGCAGCAAAAATCACCATTTTGGACTTCTGCGTTACATCCTGTAACTCGTAAACTATCAGTCCAATCAGAACAGAGCACTGGACATATTTTGTTTAAAAGAGTCAGAACATTCCAAATGTGTTCCTAAAATAAAGTATATGTCAGCCATATTGGTTCTATCCAAGGTCAAACATCGACTTCGGAAATCATTTTTCCATCAAGTTTGAAGCTATATTACTTGATTGGGGTTGAAGGTAAATGATAACTGTTTTTTTCTCCTTGCACATTGGGTATATATTTACCAGGGAAAAAATAATAATTCTTGATTTTTTATCCCTAAATGGGTGAAAAAAAATCTCCAAAATGGGAAAAACTCAAATTTTGACATGTTCAAGGTCATGTATCTCCAATGGGGGTAAAGATAAAAAATTGAAAATGGGGGAATATTTTGCCCTTATTTAGGTCTGTCAGTGACTAAAAAGTTTGGGTTGTTATTCAACACGGTTTAGAAAATACAGCATTTAGAAAATCGGTCAAAACAACGTTACGCACATGTATTCTTATCATAAGAAGTGTACTTACAATAGCTCATGTTTGTCTGAAATACAGCAGAAAACAACAATATTGTTACCTGGCTATAATTGATGGTTCTTCAACATTTCACTTGAACTTCGATTTCATTAACGTGTCTATTTCTTCTTTTAAACGCTCGCTGATGTTATGCGTTCGACTGGTCGCAGTTGAAAGTTCCAGGGCGGACAGTACTCATAGCATGTTTGTATTTATGGCACCCATGTCTTGTCATTTCTTGTTAATTGGAATGATGTCATAGGTCCGGGAGGGCTGAAGGAATGAACGTAGGCCTAATAGTCGTCGTCTGCTTCCTAATGTTTTAGCACTTTCCCTAAATACCAACGGTCATTATATACACATGTGACGTTATCATACATTTTTATGTCCATGGGGATAACTTTACACACAGTTTCATCCACATAATTAATTGAAGCAGATGTGTTGCAAACTAGCATTGTAGACTCATCTTTTGGGATAAAACAGTGTGATTTTCTATAGTGCAAGGTATGGCGAGAGCATGTTAAATCTTATTGCAAGTGCAACTTTGGTATATAATGTGAGGAAAGGATACAACAGCCTACCTTCTTGTAAGAAGACGGATTTGCGAGTTTGAAATACACATAAAAAACATAATACAAATATAAATATAAATATCCAGCCGATTGGCACCTACTTTCATAACGTAAATGCAACTTTGTTAGTTTCAATTTCTTAAGAATCTACGTAAAGATATGTTATTCCTATAATTTTTTTATTGCAGAAGCTGAACATGTGGTTTCATGATGTGGTTGGATGTACTAAACTGAAGACTTGCTTTTGTAACTAGCCTTTTCACTGTACCTCCTATGCTAAAATGCCACTCTACTTCCATTCCAAAATTGATTTTATGTTTGAAAATAAAAAGTAGCAAATCTTGTTTACATTAGGAGCAACAATTTTAAGTCGATTAATGACATGTTTCTAGAATTAATGTACTGCAGTCGTACTGTGTGTCAGTCACATCTGTCAGTTGTAACCCAAGGGAAGGCCTATAGATTACATTGGTATCTTAACAGTTCATCTTTTGAAGAAATTGAGAAGAAATTTAACAACTACATTGATACAAGAAATCGAAACTAGCAAAGTTGCACTTACAATAAGATTTAACATGCTCTCGCCATACCTCGCACTAGAGAAAATCACACTGTTTTATCCCAAAAGATGAGTCTACAATGCTAGTTTGCAACACATCTGCTTCAATTAATTATGTGGATGAAACTGTGTGTAAAGTTATCCCCATGGACATAAAAATGTATGATAACGTCACATGTGTATATAATGACCGTTGGTATTTAGGGAAAGTGCTAAAACATTAGGAAGCAGACGACGACTATTAGGCCTACGTTCATTCCTTCAGCCCTCCCGGACCTATGACATCATTCCAATTAACAAGAAATGACAAGACATGGGTGCCATAAATACAAACATGCTATGAGTACTGTCCGCCCTGGAACTTTCAACTGCGACCAGTCGAACGCATAACATCAGCGAGCGTTTAAAAGAAGAAATAGACACGTTAATGAAATCGAAGTTCAAGTGAAATGTTGAAGAACCATCAATTATAGCCAGGTAACAATATTGTTGTTTTCTGCTGTATTTCAGACAAACATGAGCTATTGTAAGTACACTTCTTATGATAAGAATACATGTGCGTAACGTTGTTTTGACCGATTTTCTAAATGCTGTATTTTCTAAACCGTGTTGAATAACAACCCAAACTTTTTAGTCACTGACAGACCTACATAAGGGCAAAATATTCCCCCATTTTCAATTTTTTATCTTTACCCCCATTGGAGATACATGACCTTGAACATGTCAAAATTTGAGTTTTTCCCATTTTGGAGATTTTTTTTCACCCATTTAGGGATAAAAAATCAAGAATTATTATTTTTTCCCTGGTAAATATATACCCAATGTGCAAGGAGAAAAAAACAGTTATCATTTACCTTCAACCCCAATCAAGTAATATAGCTTCAAACTTGATGGAAAAATGATTTCCGAAGTCGATGTTTGACCTTGGATAGAACCAATATGGCTGACATATACTTTATTTTAGGAACACATTTGGAATGTTCTGACTCTTTTAAACAAAATATGTCCTGTGCTCTGTTCTGATTGGACTGATAGTTTACGAGTTACAGGATGTAACGCAGAAGTCCAAAATGGTGATTTTTGCTGCGACCGCCTGGCTTCTAAAGCCTGTAACTTTTTAGTGAGTCATAAAAAAAATCTAAAAATTTGGGGCTAGAGTCCAAACACATATAGAAACAAATGGTAAAAGTTAAAAAAATATCTGAGATGGGTCAGCAACCAATTAATTCAAAATTGGACCATTTTCAATGAAATGACCCTGTATCTATCCGCTTGACCACGCGCCTTCTGCGCCACTTTCATTTGAACAAAGTATCTCACCAGACAACGTGCGCTCCCTCCCTTGCTGTCTTCAGCCAACCACGCATCTTCCGTCCCACCCCTCCTTCCCGTGCCCGCTGGAGACGCAGCAGAGCGTTGGCAGCTACAGAACTATGACGTAGAAATCCTACCTCGAACAACAAGTTGCGTGAATAAACAAAGGACACCTGATGGTATAGGCCACGTGATATACACCTAAACATTGGTATTTAGGGTTAAACTTTATATAGAGAACAACTTGCCAAAGAGGTGAATGGGCACTTTAAGCAGATAAGCAGACAGACAGCAGATATGATCTTTTGTGAGCATTATAATTTGTTGAAACTAGATAAATAGAGCCTGCTGTATTTGATCATCATCATTATCCATCGCCGTTTCCTGCTTCTGGCAGGGTCAGTTTGGGTTTCACAACCAAATTTTTCCACCTCTTCCTATCTTCCCACAATCGTACTTTCTCTACTTGCTCCCAGTTCTCTCCTCTCTTCTGTAAGTCTTCAGCAATCTTTTCCTTCCATCTCTTCCTTCGATCTTTTTTTTCATATATTCTCCTGGGCATCCTCTCTTCCGTCATCCGTTTCATGTGTCCAAACCATCTCAGCCTTGTCCGTCCCATTCTGTCCCCTAGCTTCTCCACACCAAGCGTTTCTCTAATGTTTGTATTTCTAATCAGGTCTCTTCTAGTCTTTCCCACCGTGCTCTTCAGGGATCTCATCTCCGCCGCCTGTATTTGACTTTCTTCTCTATCCACCATATTCCAGGTTTCTGTCGCATATGTGAGGATCGGTATGAAATAGGTCTTGTACAATGTCTTCTTGACCTGTATTGGTATTTCCCTGTCCCACACCACTACCAGACCATTTACACATTGATAGAAGTTACTGGCCTTCTGTATCCTGTTGTAGATTTCCTTTCTTATCTTCCCACTTGACATTATTTCACTTCCTAGGTAGGCAAAGCTCTCCACCACCTCCAGGGTTTCACCTCCAATCCGTATCTCTGCATGGTAGTTCCCCACGTCTCCTTCTCCTGGCATTGTTACCACCTTGCTCTTGCTTAAATGCTTATTTTCATGCCTGCCTCTTCAATATGCCTCTTCCACCTGTCCTTGTATCTCTGCAGTGCCTCTTCATACTCCGACCATGCCACAAAGTCGTCTGCAAACAGCATAACCTCCACCTCTTCTGTTTCTTCCATCTTTACCTTATTGTGTATGTCATCCATCACTATTATGAAAAGCAATGTTGACAACACACTTCCCTGCCTCAGCCCTTGTGTTATTTGGAACCACCTCGACCTCCCAAACTGTGTTTTTACACAGCTTTCGCATACTCTGTACATGCTTAACTCTGTCTGTCAGTCCTTTGTCCACTCCTTTTCTTCTCCTGGCTTTCCCACACTACCTTCCTCGGAACACTGTCATATGCCTTTTCGATGTCCAGGAGCACCATACTCATTCTTTTACCTAGCTCCCAACCAGGGGATCGAACCGGTTCGAACCGAAAACCGGAAAAAACGTTTTTTCCCAGAACCGAAAACCATTATGAAAAAGTGGTCAGACCGTAAACCGAAACAAAAACCGATATTTTGGGTTTCGGTTTTCGTTTTTTTTTTCGGCTCTTTTCGGTACAAGCCTCCGTATATCAAAATCTTAAGAGCCGCATGCATAGAGCTATTTCAGGCGCGGTAACAGCGAGTCAGTTGTAGGCCTACATGTATTACACCGAAAGTAATAACACGATTTTGTTGAAAAAAATCATGTACACAGAAAACATTTGTTTCTAGGTCCGTGCGTAAGGAAATTTGAATCAGAATTTATTTGACTTAGTAAAAAATGTATTAGTGTCAGGTAACTTCACTATGGGAAAACGTTAACCGTTTAACGAATTTCAAGATTTCAAAGCAGCCAGATCCAGCTCTCACTTTTCCCTATTACATATTTAAATATCATGTTTCTTGAAGTAACCGAAATACTGGAAATCTGTGACGCCCGAGTATCAACGCGCTCCAAATTCTATTCAAAAATACTCAAATACAGCACTACGGAGTTCAGCGTTCTGTCGCTAGGTAGCACTAGCATCGCTCCGCTACTTTGATTGACAGGCGGTGGCTACTGATTGGGGCTTTGGGCCAGAGTGGGAGGGTTGAGACTTGAGAATACAGGTGTCTGGTGTGTTTTGGAAAACACAAATGTATGTATGTGTGCATGTATGTCATTTATACATTACTACACCATTCATCCGATTGCGATGAAACTTTGGTGAGTGGTTGTGCGCACGCCCGCAATGGTTTCTGGATGATAACAACCCCCCCCCCCCTCACCCCCGCACCACCACTGAGCCACCAACATGCAATAATGCGTTCTATTATTATTCATCCGATTGCAATAAAACTTTGGTGAGTTATTATGTGCACGCCCGCGAAGGTTTCTGAATTAGCCCCCCCCCCCCCCCCCCCCTTTGTGTACCACTAGACGGAAAAATATATTGTGTGTCAAAAAGCACTTCAATAAACACAATTCAAACATAAACACTTTATTTCTTTCAGTGGCATTGCAACGCATGCCGGGTTTGCTAGTTATCAATAAATTTGTATTTACAGTCACGACCAGAGAGTGGGTCGTCAATCTAAAAAATCTCGGGTACGGTTATAGCAATATATAACAGCACAGAGAAGTAATTACTTATCTGTGCTAAGAGGGGTACCTGTAAAGTCGACCTGCAGAAACTCGACAGTAGATAACCCCTGATAGCGCGTTATCTTATCACCTTTACCGCCGGGGACTGTATACCTAATAATGTAAGAGGTATTTTGTTCACGCAGCAATTATTGTATTGCGAACTAAAACTCATCAAGAATCAGAAGAATGTCAGTGACCTACAATGCCTACCCTACCCTCTCATCCCTCCGGCTATCGCATACTTTCACTTTATTGTCTCGTAGGGGAGATGTGCGCGTAGACGACAAAGATAACGGTACTACGGACATTGCCGTTTGGAAATCTGTGACGCCCGAGTATCAACGCGCTCCAAATTCTATTCAAAAATACTCAAATACAGCACTACGGAGTTCAGCGTTCTGTCGCTAGGTAGCACTAGCATCGCTCCGCTACTTTGATTGACAGGCGGTGGCTACTGATTGGGGCTTTGGGCCAGAGTGGGAGGGTTGAGACTTGAGAATACAGGTGTCTGGTGTGTTTTGGAAAACACAAATGTATGTATGTGTGCATGTATGTCATTTATACATTACTACACCATTCATCCGATTGCGATGAAACTTTGGTGAGTGGTTGTGCGCACGCCCGCAATGGTTTCTGGATGATAACAACCCCCCCCCCCCTCACCCCCGCACCACCACTGAGCCACCAACATGCAATAATGCGTTCTATTATTATTCATCCGATTGCAATAAAACTTTGGTGAGTTATTATGTGCACGCCCGCGAAGGTTTCTGAATTAGCCCCCCCCCCCCCCCCCCTTTGTGTACCACTAGACGGAAAAATATATTGTGTGTCAAAAAGCACTTCAATAAACACAATTCAAACATAAACACTTTATTTCTTTCAGTGGCATTGCAACGCATGCCGGGTTTGCTAGTTATCAATAAATTTGTATTTACAGTCACGACCAGAGAGTGGGTCGTCAATCTAAAAAATCTCGGGTACGGTTATAGCAATATATAACAGCACAGAGAAGTAATTACTTATCTGTGCTAAGAGGGGTACCTGTAAAGTCGACCTGCAGAAACTCGACAGTAGATAACCCCTGATAGCGCGTTATCTTATCACCTTTACCGCCGGGGACTGTATACCTAATAATGTAAGAGGTATTTTGTTCACGCAGCAATTATTGTATTGCGAACTAAAACTCATCAAGAATCAGAAGAATGTCAGTGACCTACAATGCCTACCCTACCCTCTCATCCCTCCGGCTATCGCATACTTTCACTTTATTGTCTCGTAGGGGAGATGTGCGCGTAGACGACAAAGATAACGGTACTACGGACATTGCCGTTTGGTTTATATGTAGTATTTACAGGTTTTAGTGCACCTTTCATTGTTGTATATATAGTGTTATTTTTTGGCCCGAACATTACGGCATATAAATGCGTCTTTCAGTGCACCTTTCATTGTTGTATATATAATGTTACTTTTTGGCCCGAACATTACGGCATATAAATGCGTCTTTCAGTGCACCTTTTATTGTTGTATATATAATGTTACTTTTTGGCCCAAACATTACGGCATATAAATGCGTCTTTCAGTGCACCTTACATTGTTGTATATATTATAGTGTTATTTTTTCTGGCCCAAACATTACGGTTTTAGAATGCGTTTTCTACGTAATGTACCGTGTGTGTGTGTATTTTAGTGACACCAGAAGATTCTAGTATATATTATTGACTTTCTTGCCCCGAACTGTACGGCCTTTACAAGTGATCTCTACATAAAATGCGTATTTTAGTGCAATATGTAATCACTAATATTGTTGCGTTTGTTTTTCACAAACATTACGACTTCAAGATGACTGTGTTGTGTGTAAAGTACCTAGTTTCGTGCACTGTCATTATTGTTTATATTCGGGTGTTCTGTTTGCCCAAACTTGATGGCTACAACATGACTGTGTTGTGTGTTAAGTACGTAGTTTCGGCACTGGCATTATTGTTTATATTCGGGTGTTCTGTTCGCCCAAACTGCATGGCTACAACATGACTGTGTTGTGTGTAAAGTACGTAGTTTCATGCACTGGCATTATTGTTTATATTCGGATGTTCTGTTCGCCCAAACTGGATGGCTACAACATGACTGTGTTGTGTGTAAAGTACGTAGTTTCGTGCACTGGCATTATTGTTTATATTCGGGTGTTCTGTTCGCCCAAACTGGATGGCTACAACATGACTGTGTTGTGTGTTAAGTACGTAGTTTCGTGCACTTGCATTATTGTTTATATTCGGGTGTTCTGTTCGCTCATACTTGATGGCCACAACAAGACTTTCTTGTGCACATAAAATGTGTACTTGCGTGCATTGTACAATGTGTAGCCTATGTATATACTATTACTGTGTATTCTGGCTGGAACATTACCAGCTTATGTTAGGTTCGTTCGTTGGTGTACTTTTTACCGGGACCGAGCATCCGGCCTCAATCTTTATCTTCTCTTGATTGTAATTTACTTCTACCTATCAGTATCAACATTGCTCATCTTATTCGGCGGACGAACGATACGCCATTTGGAATGCAAATGAGTGACGAGTCTGATTAATAATCCGAGCAAAACCTTAGGCCTACATTCATCCATACCATATTTTACCGTTTATTATTTTCAATATAGGCCTAATAATGTGTCTAATAATAATAATCTTTCGTACCAAGCTTTCGTACCAGGCGATAAATAGCTTTTGTGGTATTTTGAATAGTAAGAAAAGAATGTCCGAGGGTTGATAGTATGA